>JAQFZX010000791.1:0-44549 GCA_034682405.1 Hydroisotoma schaefferi
AAAAAAATGGAAATGATGTACTAAAGCAGACCTTATATTCCTGGTTGTGACTCGAGGAATGTATAGTGAAGATAAAGCTGGTCTTCAGTAATTAAACCATGGAAGGAATTGCCTCGGAGAGGAAAGTAGATACACGGAATAAAATATCACATCCGGTTTTATCACAAAAATCAGGTACACCGAATTCAGTTCAGATAGCTTAATTATTATTAACCTTCCATCAAGGTTAAATGGATGCCTTAGGATGGCACTCGCTGGCAGCGTTTAATTATTAGATTTAAACAACATTTGAAAGTACAATTTGACTAGGTAACTTATTCTTCATTGAATTAGATATTGACTAAGTTTAAAGTAAATTCCACTGGAGAAAGTCTTTAACTTCCAGTTGGCCAAAGTAAAAGTCTTTTCTCTTTCCCACTCTCAATTCATTGGAAAAGGTTTATTGAAGAGTTATGGAAATCCATCGCGGAATGTCACTGCGGGTACTATTCTTCCTTGGATATACAACACACAAAACATATTGCATAAGTTGTAAAGTATGTTGGAGATGGTGAGGATGGGGTCTGGGGAAAGTAAACTTTCACCAGAATGAAGTCAAAATAGGGATCCACCACCATAAGGACTGTATCTATGCATCTAAGTGGATTTGGGCATGCAACGTCTCTGCAACAATCTATGTGTATATCTGACTACGCAGGAATCTGACTGGAAACGGTCAAATTGGCTAGGACAAATAGTCATTCAACGTCTTCACACGTACTATCATCATAATCTCCATCATGGTTGGTAAAAACAGTATGCAAACCTCTCGACCAATTCAAAACTTTTTTTTATCACGGACGATGGGTTTGTGTTCGTATTATATTGTTCTGACGGACCCAAACTACGCCAAAGACAATCCTATTCACGCAACGCATATTTAGGTACACGTACAGAGAAGACACTCATTTCTTGGATATTCCTCGGGTATTATATGCCTCTATGTTGGTTATATAAAACACTCCAAGACTAGAGTTTTGAAGCTATATGCTGCTATCAAGTACAAAATTAAGTGGCTGTAGGTCATCGTATGGTCATTGACGCTTTGAAGCCCACTTAAGGTAATTCCATAATTCAATTCCAGCAGGAATAATCTTTCTCTTGCAGTCCGCATGAATTGTTTCATGCAGCAAGTCCAATTTATATTCTGGAACAGGAGTCTCATAAAATAACTAAGTTCTTAGTTTCTGGAGAAAGTGACTTTGATGCTTGGTAAGAAGTTGTTCGGAGTATACGACGTTATTTATGCTCGGTTAACCCTATATGAATTTTATAGAGCCTTAAAGCTTTAAAATGCACTTGAAGTGAATACGGAAGTTTTGATGGTTCACACTGGAAGTTCCTTTCTGCGTAGTAGCAATAGCAAATCAATGTATATTTTTCCCTTGGTATGTATTTACTACAATTTTGACTCCTTTTAGATCGTGGGGACATGGACAGTCTGTCAGTTTTAGAAAAGTATAAAACCGTAGGATTTCTGTCTCACTTGAGCTTTCACTGGACATAATCTTGAGATGGAAATGTAAGAGGAAGTATATTAGAAATAGTAATGAAAAAACTGGTTGGAGTATCGAGAAGAAATGGTAGCGAGGAAAGGAAACGGAATGGGATTCCAAGGAGGTGTGAAGATATGACAAGATTTTGAGTCATACTCACAAGGTTTCTAATGCTATAAGCCTGCCCCGTTAATTCACATGTTAACGGGCTTGTAAGATAAGCAGAGCATATCCATGACTTTGCATAAATAAGTTTTTATCTAATCCAGAAAGTTTCATTTTTGTTTAACAAAGCTTAGAATCAATAATGATAAATCAATAATTAGCTCTTTTATTGTGATACAATATACCACACAACACACGCCCTGACGTCCTCATTGTACAAACTTAGCTTGAAAAATATTTTCTGCGTAGAAGGAGTGACGATGTTGGGTCTTGTACGTGGGTGATAAGCTTAATGATAGAGAGTTGAAGAGTTTCTAATATTTTGGGACAGACTTATAAATATAAATAAGCAATTTTTTGGTTATGAGAATGTACAATTTTTGAGGAGCAAGCGCAAGTAAATTACTTTTACCTTGAGACTTTACTTGGCACTCTGATGGCTTAATTTCATGTTATAATCCTCCTCATTCCTATTCATTGATGCCTTATCATTTATCAACTTAAAGATAGTTTGTAAGTTTACTGAATCTCTCCTGTGCTATTAAAAGTCTGCAAGAGGAGGTCGACGACTTCTGTTTATTTGCAGGTTTAAAAGTATAACATTAAACACATGCTGATATGCATGCAAGCTCATGAACTTGGGGTTTGGGCTTTGGGAATCCAACCAAATTACTTGCCAAACCCGTTGAAGTTGAAGTGAAGCAGTAAAATCTAAGCTTTGGGTTGTGTTGCATCGTGTGGTTTCATACTGGATTGGATTCATGCAAAATGCATTCAATTTAGACACATGCTTACTAGTTAGGAAGACGAAGACACATGGATGAAATATTTAGTATCTCTTTATTACCAAAACATCGTGGCGTCTAACCTTTTTTCCATCTCTATTGAAGTTATCAAAGATGAAAGACTAGAACTTGGCATCTTATGGATATGGATGGGCTTAATAATGTAAATAAAAACTAAACGCTGAAAGATTTTAAAAGTAAAGCTTAATGAAGTACACACTTCACACCGTTTATTCGAGGGTTAATTACATCATACTAATTTACAACACGTAGGAGGGGTACAAAATTGGCATTAGATCCATTTCTCTACAAATCATCATTCAACATTGAAACAGTAATGAGTATCACATATTGGAAAAATTCAGACTTTAAAGTTAGGAAAAACTTCTTTACAGTAAAATTACAGCTACACAGGAAGTGAAAGGCACTTGAAGGGACGTTTATGTTAATCGTTTAGAAGCACACCAATGCATGCCAATAACACAAAGTACATCTTCACTTTCCGGTTCTCCTTGAAGTTCTTGAACGAGGAAGGGTTCCGTAGACGTTCGTCTGCAATGATCATAAGGAAATAAAATATTAAATAAATATACACCAACGTTATCTGATATTAGTTGTCATTTAAACTATTTTCAACAAGCATTTAAGTCTTGTATTATGTTGCTTATAAACAAACTTGTGGGTTCAATCAAACGCCAAATTCTATTCTATCTCAAATCCTATGTTAATTGATGAGCACACACACGACAGAATGTAACTTCAAAGTCAAGTACCTATCTATCTGACGAATGAGATTTTGTGGACAATTTTATACTATTTTTTGTCTTTTTCGATGCTGAGATTGGCATTGCTGGAACTTCTGCTGCTACTAGTACTACCAGTCCCCGTAATTTTTGCCTTGCTGACAACGGGAGAAAATGGGCTGAAAACCCGACGGAACGACGAGGAAGACAATATTGGTGCTTTGGTCAACTTTAAATCGCTGTTACTTAAACTTTTCTTGACATAGGGTTTACTAAGTTTAGAGTGAATCTTGGACGACGAAGGGGTTGGGGTCATAGATTTTCGTTTACTTAGATATTCTTCCTGTGACTTCTCGCTAGATATAGATCTTAAGCGCATTTTTAGAGGGTCTTCTTCAAATTCGTGCAAAACAGTTTTCGAAACTACTTTAATGTTAGGTTTAACAGACACCTCTTCTGTTTTATTTAGATCTAGCAATGACGAAGACTTGATGTTAACCTTTTCGACATTTTCACAGTCAAAAAATCCATCTTCTTCTAAATCACTTTCTTCGTCTATCATAGTAGATCCTGATCCTAATGATTCAGATAAGTTTGAGACTGTATCTTCCTCAAATTTTTCTCTGTTTACCCAATCAGCAGCAGTTAACAATATTTCGTTTCTGTCGTGAATCGTAAAAGGTACTTGTGATATCCCTTGCTGAAATGATTGCCGTACAAACGGTGTCGGAAAATTTGGGGGATACCAACCAAACACTAGAGGCATTGAAGTATCTTGGGCTGTAACCATTGGGAAGTTTCCAAACTTCCACATACAAATCTCATTATTAGAAACTTTCAACGACTACTTTACTCTTAGAAAATTATACAAGTATTCCAAAAACGACACAATTGGAAAAGTAAGATTTGTATTTTTCTTGGATGGCTATTAATGCTATTTTAGTAAGTATTATATCATCTATACCTCTTTTTTCTTCCGATTACTAGAGCGAAGCTTGGGAACAGCTTGAGTATCCAAATTATCTCCAGACAAATTCATCATAGAATATGGCTTAGACAATTCAGTCATTTCAACATTAAGATCATCATTTTCGGAACCGTAGTGCAAGCCAGGATACATATTTCTGAAAACAGGTTAAAACATAGGATTACATTTTTTCACTTCTCTGCATTTTAATTTATTGTAACTTACTGGAATCCTGCTGCTAGCTGAGTTTGCTCAGGAGAAGATGAGTATCCATTATTGAAACTATCACCTGGTATAATTAAGTAATTAACATTAAACTTCAAATTAGGACGGAGAAGACACCATTTACCAAGAATTGTTCAAGCATATATAAACTAACCTTCATCCCTATCTGGTTGACTGAGACGTTGGGTGTTTCGATTCATATCCGTTTGATCAATATTCTCATAGCTGTAGGTTCTGGTCACTTTATTCATGAAGCGATAGTCTCCAGCACCAGCCTATAAAGGACAAAAAACACATGTTTAAGATAAGAAACTGAATAAGCCGAGATCGAGACCAGATTTTTAGTTCTAGACGATTCTTATAGCTTATGTACCTTTAATGCAGTGTTCATGAGTATTTCTGTTACATAGCTAAACGCTTTAGATCCCCACTGTACAATCATGTTGCTCGTTCGAAGTTTAAACTCAGCAAGGTGAGCATCGATTTCCTAAGAACAAACGGTAAATTCAATAACTACTAGTTCGGTTTGGTTCGAAGTTGTACTTTAATAGAATCGAAACTACTTACTGGTTCATGACGGTTGAGAAACGGATGAATTACACGTCGATATAAAATGCTACCACCACGTGTAGCTGGTGAAAGCATCCAGATCATGAATAATATCTTAAGCTCATAGTAAAATGGAAACCTAAAATTGTAAAGTATACATTTAATTATCTCCAAACATGTCTCTTTATTTGTTTTGCTATACTTAGTGCCACATCTAGAAACTTACCAGCAGCCGATAAAAGTGTCTGAAAATGTTTCTAAAACACTGAAAATTGAGAAGACTACCCAATACATCATCCAATGGACGTACTCTTTGACATCTTTAGTTTTTACTGCTTTGTAGGAACAATAGGCCGGATACAGCATACCATACACCATTCTAAAGTTAAAAAATAAAACAAAGTTCGTCAACCACCACAAATTTTGACTTTAAATGAACCTAGGCGTTTCTGTTACGCATTTAAGCCTTAATTATGCCATTTCTACACGAATAACTTTAACATCCATCCAGATACACCGATACAGGCCCTAGTTTATGACATTTTTATGCGAATTTTGGAAACCTCTAGCCGGAACGGAGTCGTTCATTTGGAACAGCAAATTCCCCTTTGTTCCCTCCCTTTGTTTTTTCTCATTAAACAAGCACATTTTAGCATTAGCATTTTCATGGCATAACTATGAAACTGTACAAACCATCCATCTTAATTATGATAATACCACTGACCGACCGGTGACAATTTGCATACTGAAAGAATAAGGTAAATTAAGGTATGCTAAAAACAAACTAAAGAATAGAATTCATGCAAAGCATCCTTCCTTCATAGCCTGACTTGGTCGAATAACGCAGTAAGAACTAATCTAATCTTACTAGCTCTTTTATAGTCAGTGTCGAATATCAAGTTTCATGATCAATGATCATGAATAAAGATTGCAAAAACATGGTTTCTTTCAGGGCCACATCGCCAATATCCTTAAAAGGACAGAGGAAATAAATAGCAGTAACAGGACTACAGTTGAGAGGATAGGAGGTCAGTCAGTCCTTTTGTCTCAATTGTGACTTTACATAGGCCGTGTTTTTGCTACTTTACTGCATGACGTTCCTTAAACTTAATTTAACTCCAGCAACCAAGCTAGCAATTTACAATAATAGGGAAGCATGAAATATTAGACAGTACCAATACAATAATTAAATAAAGTAAGTTAAGTTGCTCTCAAATGCATATGAAGGTCTGACAGCAGCAATAGCAGTAGGAATAGCAATAGGAATCTTGCTTACAATTACAAACATACTTGAATGCCCATATTCAGTTAGCAGAACTATCATCATCATCATCTGCTAAACTGACCCGTTTTAAGCACACAATACTACGTTTTTAGCGAATGCAAAAAATATTATGCAACCTCAAAAAAGAAACGGACTTTTTTCAAAAAATAATCACCCTGATATTATTTTCCCTTCCCATTCCTCCTACTCTTACAATTAAATTGCATTTATTTATAAACCAAACTAGATGATCAAGAATAAATAAGGCTGTGCTGTGATCCTATGCTAGCTGCTATTCTATTACTGTAAAAAAAAACAACACTAAAAAAATATTTACAGTGTTTTTATGATTCCGACACTTATATAATTCATGCCAACTAACAGATATATCCTATTGTCTCGAATAATAGTGTCCGGGGACACTAATTAATTTTTCAGTTCTTTGGGGGTCAAATTAAACACACAATTAAATAGGGTTTATTAATAGTAAGTAAGGGGGGAGTCTATTTGAGACAATACCGTTACCGTTACCTTTATTCTTCTTTTTCATGTTTTTATTTTAGTAAAATGTACTTCAAAAACGTCCAGAAACTTACATGATGACCTTTGAGACGAGGTAGGCAATCATTTTGATATGTTTTTAGGGTTTAAACGGACGGAAGGATTTCCACCAATTGAGCCCCAACCGTTATAAGGTTAACGTTAAACTAGGTGGACAAAGCTAATTTGGACAGGACAGAGGATTTTTTGGGATTCTGCCTGCGAATCCCTCGACGTCTTGGTCGGCCAGTGACTAGATGAAAAATGGTAACAGAGTACAGAAAACTATTTATTTACCACAAGACAATCCATTACAACTACAACTACAAACTACAACTGCTACAACCCTCCATCCATACCGCTATAATACCTAGTTAGTTCTTAAGGCTAAAAAAAAGCCCAGTTCTTGAGCTTTTTGCCCAACCGTTGCTCATAAAATTAACATTTCCGTTAATACTTTTTTCAAGCAAGATGAGAGAGGTTTCTGCTTTAAACCTACCTTTTTTTTTGTAAAAAAGGTATTTTAAATATTTGGTGGAGAGAGGATAGATTATGTGTAGTGTGGCTGGAGGTTGGTTGGCTTTTGGCTACTAAGTAAGTAAAGTTAAATAATAGGAGGAATAATGATGATGTTTTTTTGTTGGGGTTGAAACCAAGGAAACGGGATAAAAACAAGACAGGGGTGGTAGATAGTAGATATTTATGCCCGTGTCGTGTCGTTATGTATGTTGGCAGAAGCTCCATTAAAAGTTATTTTTGGCGACAAGCCGGAGCTGTTTTAGAAATGCATGCAGTCAGTACAAGAAGCGTGGTTTAAATCGTTGGATTTGTTGGATTCTTTTCTATTTTATTTTATTTTATTGTGTCTTTGGCTTGTTTGAGTTGTTAAAGGAATAAAGTAGTTGACTACGATTAGTTTAGTAATTTAGTGATGAATTTAAATAAAAAAAAAATTTTCAACAATTTCTAAAAACTACGCGAGTTTTTTTATAAATTCAATCTCCATGCTAATTTCCATGATTATTAATAAAAGATTATTAAATGTATAGTTGGTTAGTGGATCCTTCGTCCTGGCACACCCGGAAATTCAGTCCTTTTATTAATAATATGCCTCAGTCAATGATGCCTTATTAATCACTAATTATTTTCTGCCCCTAGAAATATCCCTTTCTACTCAATCTTTCAGCTTTCAAACTGCGCTTGCAATCCCTTTTGTTTAATTTCTGTAGTAAAAGAGAGAAAGGGAAAAACCGAAATCTAAATTTATGTAGTTTTTTAATATGAACAGATTCCATTCTAACGCACGCACGTCTCGACGTCTCTCTTTAATAAGTCACTGTAATCTAGCATTAATTAAGTAGTAGTTAAATAAATAAACAGGACGTCTTTAAGCATACCGTTTTGCATCGAATTGAATAGCTATTATTGATTTTTTCAGCCTTTTAAAGTCAAATTTAACATACAATTAAAGAGAGCTTCTTCTGGAGTTATTATAAAAAAAGGGGGGGGGGCATTAAACGAAGGAGGCCACTATTCGGGACGTTACGATACTCTTTCCAACCTTGTCTTACCTCACCTAATCTCTTTTCGAAAACGAAATGAAATTCATACGGTATCTCCAGAAATTACTCCCCCCCCCCGGGGAGTTATTTTTCAAAGAAAAAATTGACAAAAACCTTTGATTTTTTAAAGCGTCAAATTAAACAATTAAATAGGGCTTCTTCTGGAAACCTAGAAAATGGGCAAGATAGGGCAAAAATTTAAATTGAAAGGTAGGGGGAGTAATTTCCGGAAATACGGTAGGTTAAAAATCCGCTAACTTTCCAATCCTGACCTCTTCTGGATCCATCCCATTCCCTCCACTTTCTACCATCCTTACTTATATCCCCTTTAAGACCCAACGCAGCTAGAACTAGAAGACTAGAACCTAGCTACAACTACAACAACGTAGCCACTCTTCCCACCCAAACTGAATTTTTTTAACTACGACGCTTAAGCGTTGGTTAATTTTGACCTGTGACCTCTACCTCTGAAAGCGCAGCGTCTTGCCCTTCCCAAGAAAGTGTAACGGTTTTTTGACGGAGCGCGTGGATATATCGGGTTTTTTGTCAGTAGAAATACTCGATTTCCCCGTTGTTGTTGATGGTTATGCCGCCTTGGAGGGTGATTGGCTCGTGCAGGTTGGTCGAGAGAGGGTTTCTTCTTATTTTGTGGATTCTATTCGGGTTTTTCCTCTCTTTTTGGAGGGTAGAGTCCTAAAATTTGACTAATAATTTGGATTTATTTATTTGTATAAAGTTCGGAAGTTGGAGGACGATCTGGTAATATTTGATAAGAATTTTGGGAGATCGACGATCGGATAAAGTTCCAAGAAAAGTAGAACATTTATTTATATTGAAGAGACAGGAGGAAGCTGAGCTTTTGGAGTTTAGGTTTGTTTTTTGTTTGGATGGACGGACAGATGGATTTTTGTAATTCAAAACTTGACGTTTTTTTAAGTTTCTCTACCGTTTTACACCGGGTTTTAAGCTTTATTTAATGTTATTTTACATATATTAAAAAAATTAAAAAAACTGGGATTTAATTCATAATTCATGGAATTAGGTTTTTTTGTACTATAATTAGAATAGGAATAGAATAGGAGGTTTGAGAGGATAGTGAAAGTGAATTGAAGTTCGATATGTCTTCTAAAGTTGGTGAAAAAGTTAAAAGTTTTCAAATAAATCAACCTGGAGCACAGTGTGTTTTTTGTAAGTCCTTCACCGTGGATGAAGTTAACTTAGGACCTATATACACTTGTGAGAATGTGTCCTCCCATTATTATTGTTTGGTAAGGAAACTAAACCTAAAACTACACGAATTTATACAACGCTACACTTTAAATAATATTTTAAATAAATGTCTGAAGGTTGGGGTCTTTGTAGGATAGGAAGGATAGGGAAACTGACACTTTGTTTTATAATTAAAAGATTTTTGTTGATAGGTTTTTTCTGCTAAAGTACTGCAAATTTATGTCGTATATTTACAAGGGAGACGTAGCGTAGGGGCCGGCAAGATCCTGTAATTTAATTTAATATTGTATTTGTATTTTCAGTTGTTCTCAGCAGCGCTTAGCCAGCGTGGTAGAGACGAGGAAGGGATTCTTGGGTTTCTTCCAGTCGATATTATTAAAGAGGTTCGACGTAGCAGTAGATTGGTAAGAAAGAGTAGATAACTTGGGAAATTAAAGGTAGGATTGTTTTTAAAGGAATTTTGATATTTTAATTTAGCGATGTGGATACTGCGAGCAACCGTTAGCTTCAGTGGGATGTTGTAAAAAGTCTTGCAAAATGGCATTTCACTTCCCGTGTGGATTAGTGGGCGGTGCGAATTACCAGTTTTATGGAAACTATGAGTAAAGCTTTCTTTTATGTGAAATCATAAATTATTTTAGATTAAGACTACCTAAAAGGATTGATTTTACTTCATGCAGGGCTTATTGTGAAGATCATGCATCCCCTCAGGATATAGTTGTTAAGTATAAGGACTGGAAATGTCCAATTTGCTTGTGTCGAGTATCACACGCAGAACATCCGGTGATGGGCAGCTGTTGCAAAAGTGTCGTTTTTCACAAGGAGTGTTTGAAGGTATAGATTTTACAACATTTTGAATCTGAATCGAAGTTTTATCTTTCATAGGATGACAACAAAGTGACAGATATTTAATTTATGCTAGAAAATGGCACTGAATGCGGGATACTTCTTCAAATGCCCGATGTGTAACTCACAGAAGGAGTTTATTCAAGAAATGAGGTCTTTAGGGGTTTTTGTCCCTGAGCAGTAAGTAAATTAATTTTGGTATTTATTTTCAAAGGTGCTAAGATTAGATGGATAGATAGATAAGATTTATTTACGTGTATATGATGTAAACTTGATTTTTGAAGAAAACAACGTAACCTTTTTAAACGACGCTGAAGCAGTAATTTTTAAATAAAATTGAAGAGAATTTCAATGTAAAATGTAACTGAGCAAATTGTTTTGCATTTGCGGCTACACGACCATCTGTTCAGGAAATGTTTTGAGTCTTGTCCTATTGTAAAAATTCAATTACCGTATTTCCCGATTTAATTCCCCTGGGGAATTATTATTTCGAAGGAAAAATTAGAAATTGTATTAACATGGACAAGATAGGGAAAATTTAATGTTTTAACATGGAAAGGTACTGGGGAATTATACCGGGGGGGAGTTATTTCGGGAAATACGGTAGCTCTAAATATTGAAAGTGGTTACTTCTGTTATTTTTGTAGAGACGCTTCCTGGGAACGGGAACCGAACGCTTTCGAAGACTTGCTGTACCAGTACTCCAAATGTGATGCTCCGATTTGTGAATGCGATAAAGGACGAGATCATAACGCTGCTAAAGGGTATGCTACTCGTATTTTGTTTTAGATATCGTCTGTGGGAAATGTTTTGGTTTTCAATGACTATCTTTGTTGTAGAGGATTTATTCTAGCCCGATGCAGAGTCTGTGGGGCAGCTGGTGTTCATCGTCAGTGTGGGAACCTCCGAACCGTTACGAATTGGGCTTGTGAAGCATGCCGTGGCTTTGAGATAAAGAGTATGTTACTTGAAATATTTTCATAAGCTGAGCTTTTGGATTTGTGAAGGATGAAATTTACTATTAAAATGTACAGCTGCCGAAGAGCGGAAGAAAATGAAACAAGAGAATAACAAGACTAAGCTAGCAATTTGCACCGAGCGTAACCGAGCTGCTGCATATAGTAACGCTGGAGCTGGTCAGGCTTCAAGTGCAGAACTGAAGGCGGCATGGAAACTTAATATGTTAGGAATGCACAAAACGTTCGATATGCCAGAGATACACTCAACCTGCATTAACTACTTCCCATACCAAAAACATCAACTACCCTTGTTCTGCAAAAACGGCGTCCTAATGTTGCCTGACTGGCGAAGGCTTGTTTTGCGAGTAAATCTTGTCGACTGGTTGGGTAAGAATATTCGAAACACGAATAATTTACCCCCACCGTCGGTACCGCGAATCACGTTTGACGGAACCGTCAGCTTTCCCCCTTCTGTTAAGTTGTATCGGCCCAGGCAACCTGATGAAAACACTCCCGTTGTTGCTTGCAAATATCCAAATAAGAAACTTTCGAAAAAGAAAATTCGTCCAAGTAAATGGAGGAGGGGTATTCTTACAAATAAAAATAGGAAAGGAAAGGTGACGCCAAGCTCCTTGAATGATGGAGAAAATGATAAAGCTAGTAGTATAATATCATTAAATGAAGAGAAAACCAAAGATTCAATAACTGAGATGGACTTGGGAGAAGATCAAACTATAACGGATCACACGGGGGCTCTTTTCAAAATTCCTAACACGCCGGCTTCAAGAAAACGGAAAGTCTTAGAATTAGGACATATGATGGAAGTCTTTGGCGTTGCTAAGGATTTATTCGTTCAAAGTAACGTAGAAGTTCCAGCCGATGAAGATCATACTCAGTTAACTACTGGAGAGGCAGAATTACCTTTAGGTCAGTCAATAATTGAATAATTATGACTGTGACTGTTCGCAGTCTTGACCTTGAAAATCTTTGTTTTGTTGTTGAATGTATATCCGTGAAGCACTATTAGATTTTTAATATCGTATCTAGAATCTATTACGGAGAAGCCCATTCATATTGACGAAAATCGTTCTGATAATGAAGATAAGCTTAGTCGTGAAGAAGACGTGACATGGCAGGGTACCAGTGACAAATCTACAACTGCAGCATGGGTGAGTGTTTGATAAGTGATTTTATAAAACAATCTCGTCACTTATTGGTTTGCTCAGTTGCTTGCTAAATGTAAGCTAGTGTACATAATGTGATTTGATTCATTCAGTTTAGAACTGTCTTAAATCTTCTTCAAAGGGTTGTGTCATAGTATGAGAGTAGGAGCATTTTAAAGACAGTTAAAGCTGGAAAAGGATCTAGTTATCTGAAATATTAACGTAAATTATGAGTTTAGATAAAAATATACCTGTTTTTTATATAGATTTATGAGATGTGTAGTGTTCGATGTAGATTTGATTTGACAGTATTATTTATAGTTACTTTAATAAGTTTATGCTGGAGTGTATGAAAATCAAAGTATATTAATAAAATGAGTTATTTGCAATACGAACATAATGATACTAATGATACATTTAAATACTCCACTGACATTTTCATAGTCAACGTATCAATTTCATATGAAAGATGAACTTTAGTTATTTATAGCGTCTGGAATAAACTTTGTCAGATATGGAGATAAAATGTATACTTTCATTCTTTAGGATATCCTCCAGGAACACAATTACTCCTGTGAGGGAAAGCTGTTCCAGACAGAGGTACACATTGGTGGTGCAGAAAAACGTTTAATCCTCATTAGCAATTCTGGAACCAACAATAGTCCCATAGACAAAGCCTCGATCCCGTAATGATGTTTCTAGTATTAGGCTATTAAATGGAGCCTCCTGATGGTAGAACTGTTTTCAAATACTCAACTGCTTAGTTATATATTTGGTATGAAATCAACATTTTTGCAGTCATCTTTGTCTAAAAATTATGAAAATCTCTCATAATTCAGTCAGTTGCGAATTCCCAAAGTCCTGTGATTGATTTTGTCATTTACAAATAGTGATCTTTATGTGTATGCAATCTTAATGAATTTTGAATTATATTTCATGGGTACCCTTCGTGCTTGAGCGATAATCCACCTTCGAGCTACATCTAATTTACACATTGTTATCGTTACTAGATTGATCATTTTAATAGAATTTAATATTTATTGTAACTGAATCGATAAAATTTAAAATTGAAGTTATTTGATTATATTTTGTACTCAATTCGTTCCTTATGTAATAAAGACTAATCCAAGTAAGTTATTTAACTGTTTTAATTCTCAAAGAGAAAGCAGAAGACGCAAACACAGTTGTAATAGAAACATTCATTTGTCTTATAGAGTACAGCGTTAACTTTATTCGTAAGTTAGTTAAGGCTTAAGGTCACAACGGGCTTTAAGAATTTTAACTACGTCTGACTGACACATGTAGATATTTAATTCTGCCAAGATTGCCTCCTGGCCTGTAAATGTTTCTGATATTAAAGTTTCATACAGCAAAATAGCTTCTCCGGAATTCATAGTCAATAGTTTAATTGCAGTACTGAGGCGATCAAAAAACATGGTGCCTTTGATTCCCCACTCGAAAAATACAGGAAAAAGTCCGGTTGTCATATCAAAAGAAAGCATTTTGATAGATGATGCTGTGAAGCGATTTCTCATTATCACCGTTTCCATAATCATCTGAAAATACAAAATTATAACCCAACGAGAATGATATTTGATGAAAATGAACGACAGTTTTACAAGTGAAAACAGTTCCAAATACAGCAAACCTTACATGATCGATATTGACGGCTAACTTTTTCAGCCATTTCTCAGCTAATTGAATGGTCATAGACGACTCCACTGTCTTCACAACATCTTTTAACACCTGAACCACGAACAAAATCTTATCACTCACAATTCCTGGGGTTGTTTCAGTGTCGTATGACTGCCATTTTTGCTTGGCATAGGCACGAACGTCATCAGCGATGGCACTGAGAATTTTCTGGTACCAGCTGTTCAGAATTTCTTCTCCGAGACAAGAAAATAAATTGCAAGGAGCAGAAAAGACTCCTCCAAAATGAAGGTTGATAGACGAGAGTCCTCCTAATTCGAGGTCACTTGTTTCATTCAATTTAGATAGTTCAGGTGAAGGTTTCACAGTTCTGGAACCGATATTTAGTTCTAAATTACACTTTTCCTCCTCTTGTTGTAAGGCATCAATGAAAAAAGCAAGGCTGGCAAAAAACTATAAACATCATATCCGTTTTATCAATGTGCACTACTTTAGTAAACTCAAATTTACTCCCTTCACTAAAGTTAACATAGTATGTACCGGAAGTTCCTCCCACTCTGCAAGGGTGTACTCAACGAAGTACAGTGAATCAGCAATCACATAGTCAATAAGAACGTCTTTGAAAAAATACCCCTTTTGCTCAAGTGCTTTACTTTTCCACATTTGTACGCAACGCACACGAAAGTCATCCAACAGTTCCATGACTAGTTGAAGGAATTGGATTCTTTGTCCAGGTTGTTTCAAATGAGCGAAACGATCAGTGACGAATCGTACGACGGCCAGAAACAAATCGACAATTTCAGGTGGCCCAGGGATAACAGGTCTGGTCCACGCTGAAGGAGATGCAAACATTTCATCCAGCTTTTCCCAGCAAGCTTTAAAGAACAAAAATAAATTATCCTTTAGAGTTCCTTATCTTTCTTGTATGTATAGTCTGCTCTCATACCTTGTTTCTCAACATCTAACCACCTTTTTAAAGTCTGTGGTCGAGAAAAGATCGTGTTTACAAATGGGGGCATGTATGTATCCGAATTTACTAAATCTGCTCCCACACAGCTTTCAACTTCGTTCTCAAATGCTATTGACTCTTCCAAAATTTTAACAAACACTCCATCTGAAATATGTTCTTCAAGCTCGCATGCCACTTTAATCATTAGCATTTCAGATACTGCCCGTGAGAATTCTATAATGCTGGAAACTCCTATTTCTGCCATGCTGACTGGCTCCAAGTGACGTCTTACAAAAGGTACAAGGTCACGAAGCCAGTTCTTGACCTAAGAAACCGATAATTGTTTTACAAATTAAACTTCCATCTATTTCAAAATGTATGTTATTATTGTAATCTAAGTCTTATTCTTTGTATACCTGAGAAAAATACCACTCAGGCCTTGCAGAGTCACTTGTTGGTTTGTCACTGAAAAAATGGAATTTGAACCGCCGTTTTAAAGGTACGATCATAATCTGTAAACATTCAATGGTAATATTTACGTCACCTCAGCATCAGTTTAGTTTTTTAGATCATTTCATACCTTCAGAGGAAGAAATGGTTCCGTGCTTGGCTCAGTCATTAAATTAAAATTGGAAACAGTTGATGGTAGTAAAGTTCGACCGAGTTCTTTCATATTTAGTACTGCACTAATTTTCGATAGATTTAAAATGGATCTATGGAATTTGTCGTGCATTTCTAAAGTTGGAGTAGCTAATTTCAATCTTGAGGGCCATCCAAATGCATCAAGTAAATTTTCAAAGTCTCTGAAAAAATAGTTCAATGTTTAGCAAAGCAATAGAGTTCCCACAGCTTAAGGTTTATACATGTACAAAATATAAATGTCTTATACAGCATTAGTTTTTCCCGAAGTCTACACTCCCAGTAGGCAACAATTCCCTTCCCATATTCTTGTAAATATGCACATTCTGTAGTACTTAGATATATCTCTTCAATTTTGGTCAGCCGATGAAATAACTCGATTGCTTCAGTTTCCAACTCTGCAAAATTCCAAATTCTAGACTGCATGACACCCAACATCAGAAATACTGTAGACAGATCCAGAAGACACGTAACTGTTACCTGTCTCAAGGTTGATCTCTATTTGGTCAGAGGTTGACTTGATGAAATTAGTGACCTTGAGGTACGCCGCAGCCTTTTCTAAAATATCCGCCTCATCCTTTGTCTTATAAACCTCCGGATTATCTATTTTACTTGGAAGCTTCTCTTTTAGATTTTTATTCATCTGAGTTTTAATCCTGTTTAACTCTTTACGTAAGTCACTCAACTCCGCCTGAATCTTCTTACTGCGATCAATAGCAATAATATTTGCACTAAGTTCCCGTTTCTACGAAACAAATCTTATTTTATTCTACTACGTTAAATCTACTCTCTACTTTAAAAGTATGTATCAGATTTGTTTTTTAATACTCTCGCCAGCAACAGGTCATGCTTTCGCTTTTGGGTTTCCAATAACCCTAATAAATCCTGGGAAGTCCATTTGCTGTGTCCTTTAAGTACTCCAAATTGTTTATCCTCCTCTTCAGTCTCCTTATCCTCCTACAATTAAATTATGACAACTTCAGTAACAAGGTAGCATATATAATCTAAACTACTACTACATTTGGCTTAATTTTTATACTTCTACATTATCATGCTCTCGCATTTCCAAGTCGCCTCCATCTGCCCTTCCAGGGACTTCCTCCTTAGCTCCATATTCGATCATATCTATTAACACGGATTCAAACAGTAAGCAAATCATCATCATTTACTTTTCCAACAATTAGCCATAAATAAAAGCATTCTAGCCTTATTTACATTTTTAAATTTTAAACTGCCAACCTTGACTGTCATTTTATGAACTTAAATAATGCATAAATAGTTTCGTAGTGCTACAGCCAACACGAGACAAGACAAGAATCGACTAACTAACTTTAGTAATGACAATGAGCCATAATATTATAATATTCTTATAAATTTATTGTAAGCTTAAAACTTACCATCCTCCTCTGCAGCCGCGTCTTGCAAGCGATGAGGTAAGACGTACTGGTCAGGGTCAAAACCAGGGTCAAAACCGGGGTCAAACGCGGGGTCAAACCCAGCGTCACCACCACCAGATGCGTAATCCGTCATCACGATCACGAACGTCCTACACTTTACTGACTAAGCACTTTCGAAATTTACAAAAAAGCCCCTAAAAATCCTCCACCGTTTCGGAAAGTTTGGAGAGAAAAAAACTAAAATTTGGTAAATTAAAAATATTTTTAAAACAAAAACAAAAATTAATTTTGAAAGTTATTTTCATTTGCGTTTCTCTCGTCATTCCAAACTTCGCAACGGAATGACATCTCCCGCCTTTTGTTCACCGGGAGCTAAAAATAATTCATTTTTCTTTACCAGAAACGGTTTGTCAATTGTCACCCGTTTCGAATTCGAATAGAACCTAGCTACCCGTTTCCGTTCCGAATCCGGGTAGTTTGTACTGGTTTAAAAAACTGGAAGATCCACGCTAGTTTGTCAATTGTCACCCGTTTCCGTTCCGAATCCGGGTAGTTTGCACTGGGTTTAAAAAAAAACAGGATAAGAATGAGTTATCGAGAGTCGTTTGGTAAAAGTGTGGAACGGAGGTTGATCCCGCAGTCTTATCTGGATATTGGACTCCAGTCTGCAAACACCAGAGAAAAACTATTTACTCACTTAATCGACCAGGTTTGTTGGATTTGGATCAGATTTATTATTACGTTATGTTTTTTTGTATATATTTCTATGGAAATTACCGAGTTAATGCCTTTTTTGGTTTATAAAAACATGGAGTTTAAAAGAATTTGTATTTAAATTTCTAGAGGAAATGGCCAGAAGAGAAATGGGATGATCAAACGATTGAAATACTGATTAATGAAATCTCTTCAATGGACAGTAACAACTTTGCTCACAAAGTGGGTGTTGGAGAGAGGGAAGGGAGGGTTTTCTCGGGTAAATTAATAACATAACTTCAATCCCTAATTAAGGTTTAATTGATTGATAAATGATGATTTATTTGGGTTTAATTTAGCAATGGTTGCAAGGCGTCATTTCAGAATGTGTCATGGAATAGGAAGGTCCGGAGATATTGGGGAGGTTCAACCTAAAGCTGCAGGGTCAAGCCTTTTATCTGCCCTTACTAATGCTTTAGTATTGGATATGATTAAAACTTTTGGTGAGCTATTTTTGCCAGGATAATGTGGTAGTAAGATAGGAGGGGTGCTGTTGTATTATTTATGCTAATTATTTAGAGTTTCGCTGGACGGAATTATGAAACTTTCCAGTTGATTTTATTAATAATATAATTGCTTTTTGTTTGCAGTTTCCAGAAACGCAGTGGAAGCCTTTATTCTTCCAATGGCTACTGGAATGAGTTTAACTTTAGTTATGTTGGCTATGCGGAATGAGAAACCAAATTGCAAATACGTAATTTGGCCTCGTATTGACCAGAAGTCATGCTTCAAGTCTATTTTAACGGCTGGTATTTAACTATCTAGTAATCTACTTATTAATTTATCTGTACTGCATCATTTACATGAAAATTGTAGTTTGGAGATATTCCTTTTTATAGGTGCTACTCCTGTAATTATTCCGCCAAAAATTGTTGGCGAGGAGCTTAAGACTGATTTGGATAAAATAGAATCGAAAGTATTAGAGTTGGGGGTGGAACAAATACTTTGTGTAATGACTACCACAAGCTGTTTTGCTCCTAGAAGCTGTGATAATGTTGCTGACGTAGCGAAGTTATGCAAGAAATATAATATTTACCATTTAACAAATAATGCTTATGGAGTGCAGAGTAGTAAATGTTCTCATGAAATTGACCAAGCAAGCAGGTTAGAAAGACCTCATTATTGGAATTTCATTCCAGCAAAACATTGTTGAATGAATTGAGAAAATTGTTTATGGTTTCCTTTTTAATTTTAGGGTTGGTCAATTAGACGTATTTGTCCAAAGCACTGATAAAAATTTGATGGTTCCTGTGGGAGGCTGTATTGTTTCTGGGTTTAACAGTACGTTACTAGATAAAGTAAAAAAGTCTTATCCTGGTAAGTTAAGTTCATATTCTGTTAAAAGCATCCGGGTGATTTAAACCAGGAGAAATGCAGTTTTTTTGTTTATTCAACTGACGTGGTACTTTACAGGTCGAGGATCAATAAGTCAAACGCTTGATGTGATCATTACAATGTTATCTATGGGTTCAACAGGATATAAAACCCTACGGCTACAAAGAAAAGAAAATTTTGAATATCTAAGGTCACGATTATCAACCCTTGCTGAGAGTTTTGATGAACACGTGCTTGAGTCTCCGGGGAATAACATTTCCATGGGTAAGCATCGCAGTATTGCAATTCTAAGACTAGTTCTTGCCATGACTTTTCGGGATTTCCATTTGAAAATGTATCTAACGGTGAAAACTTTGTATGGTCAAACTTATCTAAATGGTTTATGATGTTTTCAAACACTGTATTTTTTTATTAGGAATGTCGCTGGCTACATTTATGACGTCTTCAGATAATGAAAAGTCGAAGAGCAAAGAAAATTTTGTAACTGAAGTAGGTGCCATGCTTTTTCGTCGTAATGTAAGTGGTGCTAGAGTTGTAACCGGAATTTTAACGCAAGACATTGGTGGTATTGAGTTTCATGGTGAGTTTGAGTTTTATAAAGCAAATTCAAGAAGTGCTATGGTATTTTGAAAGTAAACCCAAAAAATCAATTTGCTCGCTATAGGCTGGGGAGCTCATTGTGATCATTACCCGTACCCTTATCTGACAGTTGCAGCTACTATAGGTATGGAAAAGTCCGACGTTGATATATTTGTAGATAAGTTAACAGAATGTTTAAACAAAATAAGGCGCAAGCGGTTCACAAATGTGCTAGATAAGACTGAGGAAGCTGCAAACCAAATAGAATAGAGTGTGCTTAATGGCGTGAGGATTTTTTCCCTAAGAGCTTTTGTAGTGGCATAATTAAGCTAAAAAGTTTTCAGAGTGTAAAATGCTTCTAACACTTGCAAAACCAAAAAAATGTAGTTCATATGGACAGTTCTAGATTTAATAAATTCTTCTGGTCACAAATTCAGTATTTTTACACATAAACTTGGTCAAATGTTTCCGTGGCATTTATTTCAAGTGTGTATATTTAAAGTTATAGAAAGATATAGTGTACAATTGAGTGCTTCAGCACAGACAGGTCCGCCATAAAATTCAGGATTTATTTATGCGGCTTCGGAATGTATTATTTTACAATGCTGTATGTATATTTGCTATGCCGTACTCACCCAACAACGTCCAACAAGATACCGATAGCCATATAACAAAAATAAAGTTTTTATTTTATGAATCTTGATCATACTTTCCCAATTACGCCTGGGAGTAGTGTACAAACGATCCGCTTGAATAAACTGTTGTATGTGATGACTAAATTTGTTTACTGAAAAGACCTTTTTATGCACTTAGAAATTAATTACTGACTGCAGGTGTTTTCCCATTTATATTAGTGTGTATAGATGGATGTGATGGTGAAAAGATGGGAACTACAAAGTCGGCTAAAATTCCCCACTTGCAGCATTCTGGTTCTGGTATAGATTAAAGATTGAAATTTTAAATCACGATGACAAATTCTAGTGTTTTTCGAGCATTACATTGGTGTATTATTTAATAATATGCGATAAGCTGGATGAATCAGGCTCCTAGTATAGTTTGTTCTCAGACTCTTCGGTTCAAAAAGCTCAGTGGCACCATAAAATGACGATACATGACAACATGATGCATGAGACTTCTCTCTTCAGACTCAAAAATAAACTATTTAGTTGGGAGATCGCAGGTGGTAGAAACATGATTCAATATTGGGGTTTCATCAAGTTTGTTGTAATTCAAACACAAAATACAAATACTACACTATAGTACTCGGTAAATACACAACACACCAACCAACGTCGACCCAACCTGACGATTTCAAATATTATTTTAGTTTTGTGTGCGTATAGCATAAAGATCAGGGGCATCAGATTGAAAACTAGACCGTTCTAAGATTAACGCGTTTTGAAGTTGATTTAACTTTCTGACCGTTTACGCACGTCATTCTGGCACTGAACAAGATATTGCATTTAAGACAATGTTTTTGAAAATGAAAAAAATGAAAAAAATACTGTAGATTTAGTCGCTTAACCTAATGCAAGTTTAGGTTCAACATTAATAGATGTCTTACTTACAACCCGGGCGAAAATATAACCATGTATAATTCATTCAGCATTCACGGAGGTTAAAAACAGTCGAACAACTTATTATTTCAGATCAACTTGTGTATGTGTAAACCTTACTGCAAACTAAGCAAACTACATATCCAGGATTATGATTTGTGTAGCCGAATCATATTCATAAAACGTCATAATATGTGCAAATGTTTGACCATAGACGCAAACTAAAGAGCCTTAAATTGGTTAAGGAAAGGTGGTGTCCGGATAGATTAGGATAGGATTTATGCTGGGATCCATGCATACATACAACAAGAAGCCAGCGAACAAATGTGTTTCCTGTGTATCTTCAACTTTTAAAGCTTTTCTATTATCGGTCTATTGAAGTGATTGAATCATGGGAATAGAGGGACAGAATCGGTGGATAGGAATCGTTCCCATTTACATGATATACTTTTCTTTGAAAGAAATCTAATTTAATGTAGTTTTGCGTGACTGGCTACTGATAGCGCATCCCTCCTGTCGCCAACTTGAATTGGGCCTGGCCGAGAGGAAGAAATGTTCGGTGTAGCGAAAAAAGAAAGAACTTCCTCTTGGACCTTTTTGGCCGTCGAGTACAATAAATGTTATATTCCTCTAAATAGCTGGCCATCCTGTGGACCAACATCCGAGGACTGTTTAACATTTATTAAAGAGTTAACTACTGAAAGCAATAGGGAAATCTATAGAGCATGGAAGAGGGTGATGATTGTGTTTTGGGCACAAAGATCCATGCGGGGTTCCCCAGGGCCAAGACACTAAAAGATAACGGATGGATTTCAATCAAAATAAACCCTCCTTTGCTTACAACTTCAGCCAGGCGATCTAAAAGATTTTAAAATCCATAGAATTTCTATCAAGCTCATTCTAGCAAACAACCCAGCTTTGTCATGTGAGCGAATATCGATCCAACTCCAGTTTATCTTTTATTCCTTCCTAGCCAGGCCTTCTATTAAAGCTAAAAGTGCTGAGGCCGAGAAGCTGAGATGCCAACGCTGAGAATAGAAACACCCAAGCCCTCATTATTTATGACAACTAATTTCTACAATTTATGCTCTGCATTTGGTACGTACGTACGTACCCTGCTCAGTATGAATTTATTGTATGCTCTTATTTTTGCCCTCTTTTGATCTCCATTGCAAATCTCTATCCTCCAATAATCAACCGGTTTAGAAAAAATCTTAGACAAATAGAGAGCATCTAGACAGCAAATTACAACCCAGCTAAAAGTATACCTCTGAGAGCTGCCGTATTTAGCTATAGAATGGATGAGAAATCAGTCTCAGAATTAGAAGAAATTGTTCTAAGTTAGCAAACAGTATGAAAAACTCAGCATTCGTGGAAGGTCAAAGGTCGGTAAAGACCACAACATGAAAAGTTCAAGATAAAAATGTATCAAATCTTATATTTTAAAATTTGCAAGTTGCAATGACCGTCAAATTACGTTACATACAAATAAATAAATAAATACCTCCATAAAATGAATGCCATGTACATTTTTTAATGCAAGCGAACTAAAACTACAAACTCAAGTGTGCAATCTGACTAAAACATTAATGTAAAATATATATATAAAGTATGTCCATGATATCCCATCCTATGTACTCTGAAAAGCACAGTAAAAGTGCTGACAGTGCATATCGTCGTTGGAGAAGTTTTCATTCACAAACTGTTTGGCAAAGGAAGTAAAGTTCTGTCACAGATAGCATACATTTTTTTAGGTTTTTACTATCTGTTTTTTTTTTATTAAACAGTCCGATTCTTTTCATGCTTGTGCCCGAAAATTAGTCAGCTTCTGCCCGATAACGAATTGCCGAATTTACATATTTATCAGAGAAAAACTTGAGAAGAAAAGCCTAAAAACTAATTTAAATGTCTTCAAATTGAGGAAAAGAAAGAAAGTTCTAGTTTTCAGGCTTTACTTCACTAATTACTGCAATAAAGTTATATGAATAAATCAAGTAGGGAAAAACTGTATGCAAAAGTATGAGAAAAAGCTGGCTGAAAGTATTCCTATAATTTCGGGCAGTTTGATGATATAAAGCAGGCCGAAAAATATAATAATTTATATGTACATGTATTTTGTTTAAAGCTTGAACCTCATCTCTTATATCTTCAATAGAATTGTGGAGTAGCTTAGAGTATAAATTGTCAGCTAGTTTTCCAATAAAAAAAAAAATGGCATAGTTTAATGGTAGTAAAAAAGAGAGAGGAACTTTCCACGGAGAAATTACACAAAACCAGGTCTTTCATCCCACGTATCGTTCAATAATTAATGGGTATTGACTTTGTTTAGACAGGAGGAATCAGGCATGTTTTCAGGCATTAAAGCAGAGTTAGTCCATATCCGATTCAGCAGTTAATCTTCTCTCAGTCACTTTAATTACGAATCCAACCCAACCTAATAAAATAATCCTCTTGTAAGTTAGACCTGGGCACTTCTGCCTGTCTCATCGCCCCCATCGCCTCCAAAGCAGGCCAAAATCCCCCTGGGACTCCTACTACTCTACTACCTTCACCTCCATCCCTTTCATTATGCCCTAAATCCTTTACATTTTACTCAGTCAACGCTCATTCCCTTCTTTTATTACAAGTTTTTATCTACATCTTTCTAAAAGGAAGGTTCACAGAGGATTTTGGAGCTTTGAAGCATTTTTTCATTCTATTCAATGAATGGTAAAGTTATAGATGATTGGAGGTTATTTTTAGTACGGTAGTCTCACGGAGGTAAAGGATATCAATACATTTTGAGGAAATTGGATGTAGGATGTGGATGATGGGGAAGGCAAGATCCTGGCTATGGATTATACCTTCACAATGCAATTTTTACGCTTATTTTTATATTTATAGACACGGTACGTCTGAGAATAATTTTACAAAGGTCCAACAGACCGACAAGATACATAATCTGGATTAAAAATTAATGAAAAAAGTGATGGATGTTATTAGCCAAAAAATAAAGTTGAAAAAAATTGTAGCTTGCATGAATAACTTGAATCTATGCGTCTATTTTTTGCATACATTGTTCATTTGTTACAACTCTTCTACCTTCTTAATTTTATGAATGGAACTCGAATACGGCCATGAGTTGTTATTTTTAAGGTGTAAAAATGACAGAGAAAAACGATCGTTTGTATAGAACTATAATATGCAGGTCTTGGCTTCTATTACAGGGGCCCTTAGAAGAATACCTTGATATAAAATTACCTTTTTCACATCTCTCTAGCTTTTGATTCAGGTGTTCAGTCAGGTTGAGCGCATATCTTCCATATATGAACATCTACACACCTTATCCTTGCAACTGCAACAAAAGCTGAGTACCTAACTCTTTCACTGATTCTGTTCTGACGGCTAAGATAAGTTATCTAAGTTAAGAAATAAGATTACATTATGTCATAATTACTGGATTTGATCATGTGGGCTCATGGGACTGATCCTTTCCTCCACCAAGACCATGTAACGAATAGATGTTATCTTAAAAAGAATCCACACTCACATAACTAACGAGTCTTTGTCAGTTTAAACTATTTAATTTTAGAGATAAAACTATTTAATTTGCACCTTCAACTCTTTTTGATGTCTCTTTATGACGAGATTTTATGACCAACCAATGTCAAGACGAAAAGGATTACTTTACTTGCATTTACGATTGTCTGCAGGTAACACGAAATATTAGGGTAGGAGTGTGAATGTATGAGTTTGGTTAACGAAATGGTTGAAAGGGAGACAAACGTTCATCAAAATAAATCTACGAATTTTTCTCCATCCATTCATTTGACAGTTGGTGGTGCATGATTCTGATTCAATGTAATTATATGGGATGATAATTAAATACAGAAAGTAATCCGCCTCTGCAAAGATTGTGGAATCTGCATATGTTCATGCCTACTAGGTTACAGGCAGAAAGGTTTGATCCTGGCTATTTGTTGGATTTTGTGAATGACGGAATTACATGATGATGCTATGTCCCAAATGAAGTTTTATCATGAAAACACTTCACTTGGCTGGCATCCGTACCCAATCAGTTCACTGGCTTCACAATCATTTTAGGTTAGGTGTGAAGTTGTTCAAAGACGTAAAACGTCAACTTGACCGAATTTTTCAACCACTTTGCCAAGAAGAAACTTTAAGATAAGGTGTTGTTAACTTCTAAGTGAAGAAGTAATGACTTTATTTGATTGACTAGTATTATTGCTTTTATAATCATAGTTTAATCTTGGAATGGTATATCTCATTCTGTCTCTCTGTTGGGAATTACATTAATTAAAATAAAAAACATTCCTTTCTCAGTTCTGATCTGCTTCCAAAATAATTTGGATACATCGATGTCAAGCTTCAGCAATAAATTAGAATTAAACTCGTTTCCCCTGCTGTAAACCTAGAATCCTTCTCACTCAAGTTTAGGCTTGCTGAATTACGTATGGGTACAGGAAGGACGTAAACGGACGAATTACTTCCTATCTCTCAGTCCGCCTCGTTCATGTTCTTGGGGAATGTGTCCTAATATTTTCTTATCTATTTTACTTCTTACCTCCGTCTGACGGTTCAAAAATGCGCTTATACAAAACTGATACATACTGTCCGTTCAACTGATCCTCCCCTCCTGTCTAGTATTCGTCTTCACAATTACTTTCCTCGTTTCCCCTTTATCAGGATGACACTATCAAACGGATGAATTAAACTTGCAATACCATTTAAGATTTTTTCGATCGATCAAGTCTGCAAGCAAAAGTTATTGTCCTCAAAGCTGCACTGCATTATGGCGTGACCTCGCCTTGCTTGGCTGCCATCGCCACTCGATACTTTAGGGCCGTTGAACGTTAATAAATTAATTCCCTGAAATCCATATTGTTCTTTTTTTAAACTTGACATTGCAATTTTTGACAAATAGTTCCTACAGTATAGTGGCTGCTGCTATCGCATATATGTGTCCTGACATTTTGCAGTGTAGCCAGAGAGTGTGTAGGTATAGGGTAAGGGGTAGAAAATAAATTGCTGGACGCAGCTCGCAGATGGCTGGATGACTTGCAGCAGAATATGGTAATCTCGAGGGGTGTGGGCGAGGCGAGTGGATTAAAAGATAAATTTTGATATTCAATTGCAACCCAGACCCGACAGCCGAGTAGAAGGAATGCCAGAGAGCTTTTTGGTAGGTTATCCGACTGATAGATCCCTAGAGAACAGCTTCATCCTTTTTACCTTTACGCATATTTATCATCAGTGACGACGACTATTGCTACGGAAATGAGTACTCAACCGAGTAAGCTTTATGCATATTGGCATTAAAATATTCCGGTTGGTGTTAACTAAATTAAAACTTAGCCTTAGCGTTCATAAAATCTTGGTTGATTTTTGCAGTGAGAAATAAGTAAGGCTAAACGGATATCATGTTGACGATGTGGAAACAGGGAGCAGAATAATAAATTGCAGAGTAACTTAATAGGAAATGATAAGGGATGCGAATTATTTCATTTCCTAGTATATCTATTCAGCGACTCTTTCATGTCTTCATATTAATTTAATTGCGCATTCTAACGTAAAGCAGTTGGGATATTACGTACAGATAAAGATTAATTCAATAAACGAAAGAACATTCAGTCCGTTTGTAGGTCTCAGTGGACCCTACATTTTTTCGGGAAAGTGTTTTTATCGTCTTTCACTAAAAAGGTTCTTTCGCAAGATCGGATTTCATGCTTGAACGGAGTTAGTTTAAGCAAGATTATATAGGATTCAGTAATGATGAATGAATAAGCTTCTATCGCTTTGCATAAGACGATAAGCCTAATTTTGATTTGATTTGATACTTTATTTTTACCATTGGAATGGAAAGTATTGCGGTCTGTCTTACGTCAAGGAGAGCTGAACCCAAATCTTTCCACAAAGGTTCGAGAAATTATTTCGCAAATCGAAAAGAGTTCACTTCAATCAAAAATAATTTGGCAATCAGAATTAGAAGAAAAACCTCCCACAATCATCATCATTTAAAAAGCATGCCTGAATTATAGTATCATTATATTTATACATGGATATGCCGTTTTATATTATTCTTACAAAATATATTTTCCTGACTGAACTACACAATCAGTATCTTCAGTCAATGAAAAGGGAAAAAAAGGATCATTGTAAACAGATTTTTGATATATATGTAAATACATTAGTTTCGAAATGATTATGTTAGGAACTGTACGGGAATTGAAAATGACAGTAATAGTTAGTTACTTCAAACTCATTAATACGAGATTGACTTGAACCAACTAGATTCTTTAGTTAGTTTCCATTTTTACTTCAGCCAAGATTTTGTCTTTTGTATCCGAATATGAAAAATAATTAAAAAACCATCTGTCCAATCTAAACTGATAAGGCATGCGGGTACCAGTGTAGTAAAAAAAAGAAAGAGATGTCACTTTTTGTGGGGAAAAGATGTTAATGGAACTGAATGGTAATAAATTCCTTTCAAGCAAGCTAAAAAGTCATTTCAAAGTTCAGTTTTAAAATAGCAAGAAGCCTTTTAGAGTCATGTTTTATCACATATTTCTAATTATCTTGACACATGCCATCACACAGTCAGCACAATTAATTTAATGCCAATTTTTAAACCAGTATGGTTACCAATTTTGAAAAGTTATCATCCCTTCCTTAACTTTGTTATCATACTGAGAACTTTTGCATCAACTAGTTGTTTTTTAAACTGAAGCATAATGTAATTGGTGTGAGTCTTCTAAGTACGTGACGCAGAATCTACCAAACCACAAATTATAGTTATCTATTTAAGCTGATTTCGCATCATTTAAATTTGTGCCCAGATTAAGACAGAGATCCAATGAATTGTTGAGCCCATGAACAGAAACGTTTATGGAATGGATTTTTATAACAAGAAATAATAATAATAATAACGTGTCTCCCACTAAACAGGTCGTGATTGTGTTTTTGATTCCATGCTGTGAGTACTCGCCCTAATCTTGCTCATCAATTTTCTTTTTTTATTCCTATTAAGGACAAGACCAACATGGTCTACAGAACTTCCAATGATTTTCATTCATTTCCTTTAAATGCTATGTTTTACGCACCATCTTAAACTTTACATTAGCAATTGACTCAAGTACTTGAATTGTTTGCGTTCACCTGATGAACCGATTTTTAGCCTCGTCGGCAGAATTACAAACCAAGGGATATAAAATTAAGTGGAAACTAGCAGATCTCACTTCAAAAATGTTATGAGTTTCATTCATTCTACTGACAGTTCACCTGCACATTCTCTCCATTACCTCACCTCATCATCGAGCTACCTAGTTACTTTGAGCATGTGTGTTGTAACATATTGCTTTCTACAAATGTTAGCATTGCCTATCCCATATTAACAACTCACAAATAATTGATTTATGCTTTTAAAATTTTGTAGTAAAGATTGATGACCAACATTGCCAGTTTAGAACTTTTACTCACTGAGAAATGTCTTCAGTTTTTAAAGAATAAAGATGTGGAATTGGATGAAACCATTGATCAATATCAACTTAAACGATACAAGAGAGATGGGAAAATTGTGTGCCGAAACTTAAGCACGGAGGAAGAGTACATGTAAAATCAAGTAGATCAGACAGAAGATTGAAAGGAACGGTATTACTAACATGGAGTTTAAAGTCAGTTTTTAACCGGTTATGGCCTGGAATGTCAAGCATTTTTCTTAAATAAGAGCTTAATAACTAAAATTATAAATTGTTCACTAAAGAGTACAAATATAGGAATACATGGTTATTAGCCTTGGTGTGTACGATGTTGAATTCTCATAACTTTTGAAACAATGATAGGTAGGCATGATTTTGTATAAAAAATTCTATGACGGTTTGGCAAAACCCATTTGCCGGTGGCCCTATCGATTTTGACGGAGTGATTTTGACGGAGAGAAGAGGAATTTGGCAAATACAATTATTGATTTTGGCAAACGAAGCTTCAACTTTTGCAGAACTTTTACTGTCTTTATTTTTAACGTCAATTAGCATTCATTCAAAATACATTAATAGACTGAAAAGTTATTTTGGACCTGGTGTAAGGTAAACTAGTTTATCCAACCAATTATATAGCCTTTTGCTAGAGAAATTGGGTTTGAATTGCCGAACATATTTAAAACCACCATCATCCATATCCTTGTACTTTTTTCTACGAAGTGATGAAGCTGGTTTTTCTTTCTCAAGCTTGACATAAGCGTTCTCGACAGATTGATGATTCAGCCTGTCTTTTAAAAATGGTTGCTGGCTACTACTAAAACCGGGAGACCCGGGCGTGGAGATTGTTCGGTTCCGTAGCTCATACTTTTAAAAAGTGAAATTGAATATTTGACCTAACCCAATAGCTTACAAAGTTGTGAGCATTCAAAATCGTCCACGCCGAGCTTAATAATCCTGTAATTAATTGTACAGTCAGTCATTCGGTATTAACATTTAGCACGGGTATTAATTTCCGATCACTGCTCAAGATCTTGCATCCTAGTACCATCAATAATGATGGAATGGGATACATTTGTATATAGAAATCTACTACTACGTTAAGCATCTCCTTTATCTGACACTTTTTAAGCCAACCCTTCTAAACTGCATCCTTTAAGCCATAACATTAAACTATCTCAAGAGGTAGAACAATAGACTGAACTGTTTTTGTTCAATAGAATCACGAATACAGATGGGACAAAACGTCTTGTGTCAAGAACAACGAGTCTTTAGTTTCATTAATGGCAAGCCGATCGACTGACTGTAGAAATCTTCACTGCATTTTTATTCCATCTTACCTTCAACCCTTAAGCCATGGAATAACATTGAATGATGTACAGTTTGAACTGCAAGGATGAAAGTTTATATAAGGCTTGTTTGATTGAAAATTGCTTTCTCGACCTTTGCCTACGATGATAGCGTAAGGGAAGGAAAATGAAACAGAAACATCTTTCTTTGATTCATTCATTCATGCTTAAACGTTATCTGTCTAGGATCCTCAACTGCAAATTAACGAAGTGGCGTACCTGATAAAGCAAGGATGAATAAGTAGCAATTATTCATTTAAAACGCTGTAGGAATGCGATACTATACTACACTGACCAATTTATGTTAGAGATGTTAGGTCTGCAGCGTATCGATATCAAAGGAGTATCGAAATATGATCCATACAATCTGAAACTCGATGGTCATTGTAATTTTGCCTTCCAATAAAAGTAGAAAAGGGTTTCTTGTCTGATATTAAGGTGTATTGGGCAGGGTCTAGGAATTAAAGTGTACAATAGGGAGTGACGTGGTATTATGTTTTGTTTAGCTTCCCTAACTGTAGTACAATTATAGGAAATTTAATTTATAGTGTTGAGAATCTTATTGCATTTGAAGGCTGAAGAGTTAGCTAACAGTAATACAAAGGCTTCAAAATGATTTCAGAACAATATCCTTTCCAAGCTGCAATATGGAAGCATTCGGATTTTTTGTTACACCTTCACCTATGAAATGCCCCGACGTTTTATCCATCTTAGTTAAAAAATGTAAGCTATTTAAATGTAATTTAAAAATTTACATATGATATATGCAGAAGTCTTACAGCAAAGAAGTCACAATGTTTCGAAATGCGGAAGAAATATTACCAGCACTAACTTCTGCGATGTAGTAATAAGATTTGACTACTTTGAGATTACTTTTTACAATACACAAACCACAAACCTAGTGAAATCTTGTCTTAGAAGGAGGCTTTTAATTTTAGGAAGAATTCTTGGGGTTTGCGGATGAGCTAGATTAGGAGCATATAAATTCATGAAAAATAATCCCTTACCCGCAACACAAGTTAACACGGATTTGCTATAGTAAAGTAAAGGTGAAATATCGGAACACGTTACTAAACGCATTCCCAATATTTGTTTTTACCAAACACCCTTTTTATTCTATTTGATGACTATTTAAGGTCAAATACTCATTAAATACAGACATTTGTTCTGTGTCGCAGTTACTGAAAGGCATATGCGAAGTATCACTCTTGTCTATGACTGAAAGGTTGTTTAGTTGAATATTGTGTATGAATTTTAATAAATTACATATTTGTTCGGGAACACGTGAGAAGACGTTCCAACTAAAGGATTAATGATTCGCTTGTGTCCTGTCACATATTTAATTTTCTTCGAATAAGATGGAGAGTGACAATTACAATAAAAGATCTATATATGAATGGATAGTTTCTTAGAGTTTATCCTCCCGTTTCCTGCCTAAGTAGTTTGTAGATAAAGGCTGATGGTAAAGAGCAGTTCAAAAGTTGGGTCATTGCCAGGCCATTTAGGTCGTGGCAGGAGAAGACTTTCGTCGTGAATTTACAATACGGAAAGTCCACAAAGAATCCCTAGACATACATTAAAGTTCTTGAGAAAGTTTGGTACGCTAATCTTAAGTATCAAAACCTCAAGATGAGTCTACCAAACAACTGTAAGCATAATTCTGCAGTGCTCAAGTCATTGCAATAACTTCTCTTGTATAATAATACCAAGCATGCAAAATTCGTAGATTTTAAAACTACTCGTCTTCGCCTTACTTGTTGAAGTTTGTTGCATATTATGGAGTAGCCAAATCTATCGTAAGAAGATATAGAGGCAGGAGGCATTATGAGAATGAGAATGTTGAGATTATGGAGATTCAGCAGCCAGATGATCATCTTAGGAGACAAGCAGTCTCGTGAGATAACCCGATGCAACGCTCACTCACCTCGCCAAACAGCTTCACTAACATCATTTAATCTTCGAATGCATTTTGCCTTTGTCAGTTGACATATCCAAATCAAGAGAGCCACTGCTGAGTTTGTCTCTCGCTTTCTGTCTCATCATGAACGGTTCAAGTAGTGTTAGTAGTGGTCTTTTTTGTGGGCTATGACTGCAGGAAGCGACGGTGGTATTCTCTTGTTGTCCAGTTGTAACAGAAAGATACATCAAATACACAAACAAAGTCAATTAATCTCTTAAGTAAGGGTGGGTTACTCATTCTCATCAGTGATTTATTCTCTTCAACCCAATCAGCACTCTTGTGACTGTGTCAAATAATTCAACATGAAATTATCACTGTCGACCCTTGGGGTCAATGTGGGTCTTATGATCTGCATCCTTCAGCTTTTCTCCGAAGTATGCTGTCATTCCACTGGTAGCCAATCGTGCGTAGCGGATCGGCTGACCGTCTATAGGGTCATTATGCACACCTATTGGTCTCGTTTAGACTTTCCCAAGCATTATCCACTCTTTCGTCCTGCGGCCCAGTTTTCAAAACTTGTAGGTAAGTAACTTTCGCAGATTTTGGTCGTGTGTAACCAGTGCAGCTACTAACCTCTGCAGGCTTAATATTACTATCCCCTGTAAATTGTCGCTCGATTACGTAACTATAGGATCATTGTTATCATGCACAGCTTAATTTTTGTTTTATAATTGAAATGGCATGTGGCTTTTTTCCTTTATTTTTCCCTTCACTGCGAGTAACATGTTTGCACGATGTAGTACATAAAAGCCCGTTAAAATAAGCACGGCTTTAGTAGTTACGATCAATATTACGATTATTGAAGCTCTCGTGCTTATTCATAACCGTTTGCTGTCCGTCGGTTGTTTTCCTGCTGTCATATTTTGAGACCAACTTCTGTGAGCATTATGTGGTGAAACAATTTTTTTCTATGTAACTACGACACCACTTTCTGTGTGAAAGGGCTTTCATGATTAGTATTTTTTCTCGGGATTACAGCAGGAAATGCGGTAGTCTCAGAACGGTCCTCGTCATCGTCTAAGAATTTTTGTCGTTCTAGCTTTCTCTTTCTTCTTTTCCTAATCTACCTTTAGCCTTAAACTTTACTATCCTGTCGTTCATGTACCAAGCTTTTTAGTTGTTCGAGAATTTTTTTTATTGTATACCGTTGACCGAAACGAAACAGAATTACGACTGCTGGAAATGTTAGACCTGTGATTATGTGGGTTGATAAAACCAATTCTTGGCTGGTTGTTGCTGAATGGGCAATTGTATGATTCTTGTAAAGTCCACTATGTTTTACTGTTCTTTTGAGCTGTGTAGTTAAATTTTGTTTTCTGGTTTATTTATTTTATTTTTTCTGTTGCTATCAACTGTAGTGTTTATGATTGCGACGAAGAGCGACATTGAAGAGTCTCCCATCTTCGAGGAGGTCTTTAGTTAGGGGGGTGTTTTGGTTGATGAGTGGGAATGATTTTGTATAGTAAAAATTAATAGCTACACCGAGATGGAATGAAATAAAGTATAGACTGGTTATCGGCCGGCGGTCTCACTTACGGAAGAGGACATGAACGAACGATCTTTTAGGGCTCATTTAGTGGAAATTCGGAAACGTGTTTATTATTGCTGGTTCAGAGAGGATATAAAAAGGTATTTAAGTCAAGTGGCTTGAGTCGTCGGTGGTTGGTTCATAGGGAATGGTCGTATTTCAACAAGCTCCTTATCTGCAATAGTATTGAAAACGGGCGATGTAGAAGGGTGTTTAACTTCGGAAAAAGTAGGTTAACGGTGAACAGAGGAAATTGATGAGTCTCCGATGAAATAATGAGAGGCTTACAGAAATAAATTCACGCAAAGCTACACAACTAGCTGTATCTCGCAATCTATGGTGATGATCATGGTAAAAATAAGGTGACAAAAACATTCAATGTTTTGATATTCTTCGCATCAAGTTAAAAATGTCAAAAATAAACGATGCTCATGTCTATTTTGAGCGCTCGGTAGCTAAACTCAATATATAGATTCCAGGGTGCTAGACAATCCTGCCTGATGATGTTGCTGTTTGATAGGTACTTCTCCATGCATGCAATGACCCGATAAAGTAATCAAAATTACGCCCATCTGTGCTACTTATTCCGCATTCTCTTGCCCTCATTAAATCAGCCCTATTTATTCTACTGCTCAGCAAAAAAACTTACTCGATTTATTTAGCCAAGTGCAACTCTAACTACTTAGTGGAACTGGGCAATTCACTTTCTTCCGTCACAGCTATTCGTCAATTTTTAAGACAACAAGACAGGTTGGAGAGATCTTTACGTATTAAGGACTAAAGTACGGTTAGTTTAAGTAGCTGGCAGGCCGGCACAGCACCGACAGACCGATTAAATCCAACAGCATAGTAGTGGTGGAGTAACTGGCTCATCTTTACTCCTTAACCAACTACGGATGACTAACTACCGATGACTCTCGTTGTCTTTTGTATGCACCGAAATGAACAGTAGTTGCAAGGAGATGGATTGCATCAAATCTCTCTACTTCTAATATAATGTTACATGACTGACTGACGACTTGACTTTTATCTTCGAAATGAAGCCAAATCGTTTCCCCGCAGCCCATTGTTCCATTTTCTCCTTCATTCCCAACAAAATTTTAAATCATGAACTCCTAATTGTTATAGTATGTCTGCACAGCATGGACTGTAGCAGAATTGGCTTATCTAACGCTGGTTAGTTGGTGGTTCTGATGGTAATATCCTGCCGAACATCGCCCCACTCGAGCAAAACTCTCTCGAACTCTTTTTTCTCCATATAGTCAAGTACTTTTGAAGACGGGCGTTGAAGGGAATTAATAACAGTGAAAGACTCACCTTATTTATCTCTCGTAGTTCAATCTCAATTCGACTTGATCGCTACTAAAGGTTAAATCTCACTCATTCCTTTTTCCGGTCTTATAAATTGAAGGGGCTCTGCTCGATGCCGAACCTTCTTTTGCCGACTCTTAAGGGAAAAAAAGGAAATTCATTATCTCTGCTTATTAAGACTTCCTCCTTCCGTGTTGAGTAGAGTAAACGGATTTCGGCTAGATAGACTCAAATACTTTCAGTACTAATAAACCGCAGCTACTGTTTGTCCTTCAACAAGTTCTTGCTCAAACAATGAAAGTCGAGTGGATTTGGAAACCTTCTTATGATCTCACATTATTCTTGTGGCAACCACTTGAAACGGTTGGGTTAGTTGGTCGGTATTCTCATGGAATGGTAACACATTCGTACATGCATGGTACATGGATAAGGGAATAATGGGGAATTAAGTATAAGGTCATGTGCCAATCGTTCCCTTCTTTCCACTGGACCCTCCTTATATCCGCCGTCTATCTTTGTTGATCCGAGAAATGTCCCAGTTTAGAACGCTACCATTATTGAGATTAACTGAGGATCTTATTGGTTAGATCTTTAATGTTCCGTAATATCGAGTCCACGTCCCAGGATACCCATTATCAAGGGTGATGTCAGTGATGGGCTTTTGGTCGGTAGAAATGGTAAATCTCCTAACTCTAATCCTCCATCCTCTTGTAACATATTGCGCTCTGTGTCTGTCAACAATTGGCAAAGAGCGGATGGTGGTGGAAGAATTGCATAACCTTGTCTACAAATCAATACTAGTAAGAGTCAGGGGTAATGAAGTGAAACAATTTTACTTTTACTACTCATTCATCCGCCTTAGCTGGTTTCTGAAAGTTTTCGGCCATACCAATAGTTGGCCAATCTTACACCCAGTACCGCTCTCTTTATACGTCCACTTAAGCCTATTTCAGCAGCCGACCCATTCCTTAAGATAAGAAGTACACACGACATGGATAGCTAAATAAACTCTATAGTAATGAAAAGTGAGTCCAGTAGTATTTTGGAGTGAGAGAGAGAGAGCTCCTTGCATGAATGGGTTTGCTTGGTTCATTTGGAGTTGCAGTTGGTCTGTAGCAGTTTCAAAACTCAATTTCATAAAATAGCAAATAATAAAGAATGATTTATTTTCGTGGGGGAGGGAGCTTGTTTTGCTAATTGGGAATAAAAGTTCAAGAGATAAGTCCAGTGTTACGGCTTATTTCCATAAAAGGATTCCGCATAAAATCTAGTCTGTTAAAAGAGTTTGAGAAAGATGAGGTGAATGAGAATAGATGATCAGCAACGCTGCTTTTAATCACTTTTAATCACTTGAGATTGGCCAGAAGGGACAAGGGAATCTATATTATTTGCTAAGTGAATGAAAAAAATTAGTACAAAAATTGCCTGCTAAAATACTAATTATCATATCAGCAGGCAGTCAGAAATCCTATTTAACTCCTACTCGATTGGAGTTATTTTTTTATTCTGCCTGTCAACTTACTTGGTTCAGACTGACTTACCTACCTTTAGTTGTTTTGAGATGGAAGATGTATCGATATACACAGGATTACATAAATAACGGTTTCTGATACTCAATAGATCCCATTTCCCATTTTCACTGCCTCCATGCAACTTCTTCCTTTTATTTCAGTTGTCCAAAACATTTTAGACATGAAACCAGCTGCGTGATCGTTTTTATTCTCGTGTAAGGCTTTGATTTAGATTAAATAAATAAGATAAACTGTAGTGGCTTTTTGATTACAGATAACGTTTTGTACTTTTCTTTTGTAGCAGAACATTTTGCTCTACTTTTCTCACTTTCTGACAACCAGCCACGGGTCTATGTTAGTATGTTTTTTCAACTGTGATATATTTTTATTACTACAGAATGTTTCACTATCTTATTTATCATCAGAAAACTACAAAATTGCTTGCGTTACTTATGCTTATCAGGCCTTTTGTGAGTTGATTTTCATTAGTCAATTTGTAGTCTTTATACTTTTTAGGAAGACACATGAAACATGCAAAGTGAGATTGTGATTGTGAGACTGACCTTAGCTTATACGTTGATGATTCAACCACGTCTGGTCCAGTACTAACGAACTCATACTCTTGTCATTAAAAGATTATAATCGGTTTTGACTTTCTTAAGATTGTGGCACTACTGTAAAACTGAAAAATGTAAATTCTGACAGTGAAAGAAAACAAATTTTAGCAGAATTGTAGCAGACCGAATTCTGCCAAGAAATAGATAGATCAGGCTGAAGAACACAATAAAGTCTTTCACTCTTTAAACTTCTTCATTTCAGGAAAATCCGAAGTAATTACAAATTACACTAAAAAACTACTAGTTTATCACCTAACTGACTACTAGTTTTTATTCAATTGAAAGGAAAATTCATTACTTATTGTTATTATTCTACTGGAAAAGGCAAAAACTACTTGTTACTCTTCGACCAGCTCTAAAAACGTTAGTTTTCCTCTTTTTGTCTCTCGCTATCCTCCGTTGCTCTGGCTAAGACATGAGATTATTATCCTAGACCTTCTAACGGTGTTGTAAAATACACTTATGTGTCTATTTCACACAATTTATTCCACTGAGAAGCGCTAGTTAATAGATACATGAACATAAAATTTCACATCTTATTCTGTAACTAAAACAGGGGAAAATGAACTACTGAAAGTCTTAATTAACTACTAAAATAGGACAACAATAGGTTGACCCCTTTGGCAATATTTTTCTAGCCTTTGTTCACTAAAGAAATACCCATCTAATACAGAAATGTTTAATTTAGAAATGTTTCGTAAGCCTCTTTTTGATGGCTCAGTATTTCGTAGCTCGAATCTGAAGGTTGTATCTACGTATAATATTTCTTTCTGCAATTTTTTTTAATTGCGTCATTTGACCTTCTTTACTAAGGTCCACCTTTGCCAACTTTAACAGTTTCATCTTCCGTAGCCTCACTCAAATCTTAAAATAAAGAACGAATTAAGTTGACGAAAGATAATCTTAAAATAATAAATACTAAAAAACGAATTATTCTTTGTTATTAGACTGCATTCTATTAATGTGTATTTTTATTTAGACGATGAAAAATATTATTACGAATCCACTTTAAGTTTTCTAGATACAGTATATAAACCTAACCTCCCTGTCACAAGGGTCAAATTAGGATTCCTATTTTGCCAGTAGCCGGTTGTTAGTATTCATTCCCATAATTGTGCATTAATTAACTGCATAATTTTTGTCTAGGACCGTTTTTAATTTAGTTGCATGATCTAACCTCCACTGTTATCCAGCTGTGCATGGCATCAAGAAATAAATTGACATTGGCAGTGGTATAATATGTTTCGTTCGTATGTATTGATTTATAGTTGAATTGTTGAATCTGTAACTATAAATCCTTTTCGATTTTTTTAAAATTCAGGTCGATCACACGATGAATCATTTGTCCTATTTGACGTGGATAAAAAGTCTTCAGAGGGAATAAGGATATTTTCAGAAACTGGAGCGTCAGACGTACTTGATCAGCTTTCACAAGGGGAAGGAGGCATTTATGATGAATTTATTGCTCCCTCGGTTCTAAAAGGAGTTGGTAGTACTCATGCTGAATTCTTCGTCGACGGAAATCATTCAAGGGTAAGAATATTTCACTTTTAAATTCATCTTTAGTAAAATCAAAAAAATTCACGTGCATTTCTTACATGCTTTTATAATGCATACACAGTTGACGGCATAACTTAACCAATCGCCGGTGTTTATTTAATATACATTTCACTTTTGATAAATGTGTCAAGCTGTATCCTCTTAAAATATTTTGTGACTGATAATACAATCCGACCCATGATACCTTATTTATTTGATGCATGCGACTTTAATGATTTTAACCTACTCGCCTCGCTGCTGCTGGTGTGAATCATTTGCGATCTTTGTTTAATTGATTCGTGGCCGTCTATGATGGCCCCGAGAAGTCTACTATTCCGCTCTCCCAGCAATTACACTTTCCATTTCTACCTACTCCGTACCAAACCCGCTTGTCTAATTCTACCATTCTGTAGCAACCCCGTTTATCTAATCCTACCATTCGGTAGCAACCCCGCTTATCTAATTCTACCATTCCGTAGCAACCCCGCTTTTTTAATTCTACCACTTCGTAGCCACCCCGCTTTCTGGTAATCTAATTAAACTAAAACCACTGTATTAGGACAGATCTCATAAAAGTAAAAAAGTTCACATTTTTCTCTAAATTTAGAAACGTTTTGAAAATTGTTTTAGATTTTCACAAACAAATTCCGTAGTCTAACTGTAAATTTCAAAGAGAGTTCAAAACTGTAGTTAGTTTGAAAATTGGATGAGAATTGAGAAAGGAGTTCAACTTGTCAGATTTGTCACATACATACAGACAAACGTACACACTTTTTTGATTATAGTAATGAAATGATGAATACCGTGCGTGGTTGTTTGAAAGGAAGTCAGATTTCGTGTTAGAAAATTTCTTAAGTTTCTTTATTTCTTAGACTGAACTTCATACGACAGTGAGACTTGCTGCGATTCTTTTTCTTTTCATATTCCCAGCATGTTTTGTTTCTTACACGTTTCCCGTTCACCTGTGCATAGCTTTCGACCCCAAATTAATATATTAACCTCTTCATTAATCTTAACTAATCCAGTGTTTCGCCTGTGTCTCTCAATATCCAACTCGTGGTAGATGAATGATGAAGACCAACAAAAATATGCGCCCAAACACGTCACTGTAGAAACCCTTTCACGAAATGTCAAAGAACCATTTTTACGAAATAGTACGTTACACAATCAAAAACTATCAAATTGAAAGTCAAACATAAAAGAACATTAAGCGACTACTAAAGTAAATTCTAGCATTCAAGACTTATGCCAAAGAAAATATCGAGAAGAGCTACTTTTTTTAGAAGTTCTCTACAGTAACTTATTAAAGATTTTAAGTAATTAGTCTACTGCAGCCACTACCACACCACAGCAGTAATAAACCATTCATTCTCTCATAGTGCCGGAACCGGAACATAACTGTAGTAAAGCGGGATAGTAGCCAGAATCTACCTCAACCTAGCAATCAATCATGGCGGAACTAGGTACTCTCTGTAGTACCCGGTTTTTGTCAAGTGGTAAGCATGGGGGTCCAGTTGTGCCCTAATGGGTAGAGTTTTAGGTAATCCTAGCCCACCTTCGTAATGCATGGAAGAGTGGAAGGTGTGTTTGCAGAAGAACCATTGGGGAAAAGTTTTGACACACTTCGCTCTCTTTCTTCTCTTAGTTTCCCGTTCTGTCTCTCTGCTGGGTAGACAGGGGGAAGGAAAAAGTCTACAACAAGAGGAAAGTATATACCGTATTTCAGGTTTTAATTCCCTCTTTAATAGACCTCCTGTAAATCCTTCCCTTTAACTTTCTATGGTAAAAATTAAATTTCAACCTATACTACTCATTTTAAGCGTTTATTAAACTTTTCCTTTTAAACAATAATTCCCCAGGGACATTGAAACCAAAAATGCGGTATGTATACTTATCTACTTGCACATGCAACCGAAACAACGACGACGATTAATGGTAGTAAAGAGAAAGCTTGTACATACAGTTCTTCTTCCCTTTTTGGCCCATCCAAGGGATTTGTTAAATAACCTATCCTGTTAGTTCGTCTTTCTCTTGTATCTAAACTCTGACCATGATATGCTAACGTTTGGAACGTAAAACGGACCATTGACGATTGACCAACCTCAGAGCTTATTCTTATGAAGTGTATAAAGTAAGTTTGTAAGCTGGATGGTATTAAGTCTAGGTAGGATCAAGAGAGCTCATTTTTTAATTAAATTAAAATACAGGTAGTATTATACTAAAATGCAACGTCTCAAAAAAAAAAGTTTTATATTTCCAGGCCACAAATCATATTGAGCGTTAGATGTGCATTTGAATGAGTTAAGTAGTTAGCCAAATTAAACCAGCTGGTCGAAACCTCCGTTTGATGAGTTTTTTATTTTCTACAAAAGGCTAATTGTGTACAACATAAGAAATGAATATCAAGATTTGGGTTTTAAAATTGGTGTAACACTTGTCAATTGAACTGGTGGAATCGAAAGTGCAGTTTTTCGATATTTGTAGCAATAAATGAGTTTTACCTGAGCTGTAAATTTATGTTTGAAAGAATATTTAGCATTTAGGGGCATTATATTTGTGTTCAGGACTCGTCCAGTTAGACCCCCCCCCTAAGCCCCAAGTTTCAGCGTATAAAAGAAGCTTACCCCGTTCCCAGTCCCCACAAAGTAAAAGTAACGAAAGAGGGTGAGACATTATGTTAAAAAGGGAACCTAAAATGGTACATTTAATTGCTCGGAAGTTAATTACGTTAGAAATGCAACATTACTATTGCTGTCTTACGCCGAGTAATTTGAACGGTTCGAAATAATTTTCATAAAAATCCGTCTGCGTTTTAATTATGAACCTTTGAAACATATACACTCATACTCGTCTTTATTAAAAATGATAGCCATCAAAGCTTTCTCTTCAGGTCTTGCACAATTAATTGAGCTTCTTAGCAATATCGGAAAAATATGACCTCGTCTCGTCTACTTAATAGTATTTCAAATATTATTATTTAATCTAATGTTTTGACTGATCCTCAAACCCCCTATAATGGAATTATAGCACCGGGATATACTACTTTTAGTTCGATCCGAAGGGGTGGAGTCACAGCACAAATTTTTATTCGGACAGTGTCTTATATTATTCACATTCTATTCAAGCAATAGATATATTATGATCCATCTTACCACCTTTGGTTATTTTTTCTTTTGCAAAACTGACTCTGCGAGAAAGATAAGAACTGCTACATGCAAAGGTAGAATAGAAGCTGCTTACTGAAGGAAGATTCTACATAATACCAAATTTTTTCTCTGGTGCGTCTATTATATTTGCTTGAAAGACTTTTATTTGAAGCTGAAGCAACGCTCTTTGTCCAGCAGAAGGTATAATTTTAGGTACCTGTAGACATCCAGTTTAACATTGAAGTTATTTCCTTTCTTTTTATTTCCTTTCTGAAAGAAATGAGTATTGTGCATCCGTCCAAACCAAATAAGCTGTACATGTGAGAATGACGTTATTTTTTTTACCACGGTCCAGTTATTCTTATACTACTCTAACTCCACTATTTCATTAATCTTACTGATTCCCCATACCTCTCCAACTCATCAGAGAGTTAGTTACTGGAGAAAAATTGTAAATAGTTTCGTAGGAAGGGTTCCGTCAACCGCTTAAAAGTTTGTATGAACCGATTTTGCAAAGAAGGCCGAGCGTGAGCTTGGGTATACCTGATTTAGATCTAGATGGATGGCTAGCAATATTTTTTGTGTTATTATATCAATATTTATGTTCTGTCTACTTCCAAATATATTTATCAATTCTAAAGTAAGTTTTTGAATGCGAATTTTTCCTCTTTATCCACTGCTTTATTTTCAAATGAGTTCAACATTTCCGATATATTTATTACACACAATTTATTCCACTGACAAGCGCAAGTTAATAGATACATGAACATAAAATTACACATTTTATTCTTTAACTAAAACAGGGGTAAACGAAACTAAAAGTCTCATTTAACTACTACAATCGGGGACAACAATATTTGGACCCTTTGGCAATATTTTTCTAGCCTTTGTTCACTAAAGAAATACCCATCTAATACATAAATGTTAAATTTAGAAATGTTTCGTAAGCCTCTCTTTGATGGCTCAGTATTTCGTAGCTCGAATCTGAAGATTGTATCTACGTATAATATTTCTTTCTACAATTTTTTTTTCAATTGCGTAATTTTGATCTTCTTTACTACGGTCCCCACCGTTTATTGCAAAAGCTCGTTTTAAAATGAAATTGGGAATAAAGCTCAAATTTATTTGCATTTTTAGTCTTAAATTAATAATTTTATTCTTGAATTGGATGAATTAAATTATAAATGTTTGGTATCAAAAATACGTTTGTCTTTTAGACGAATTATTATTTTCTCGCCGGATTTAAATTATGAATAACTAATTGCACAATTGTAAACAAGTTAATCGCAATTCGTAGAACAGAATCTAAAAACTTTCTTTCAATTAAAAAAAAGGAATTGTCCGGTTGGCTTCTCTCTTAAAATTTACTTTGTTTTTTAAAACTAACCAGGCTGCAATTTGTAAGTCTACATATCTCTTATATATTGAAATGTGTCGACATATCTCATACATGTTGAAATGTGTCGACATATCTCATACATGTTGAAGTGTGTCTACATATCTCATATATGTTGAAATGTGTCTACATATCTCATATATGTTGAAATGTGTCTACATATCTCACATATGTTGAAATGTGTCTACATATCTCACATATGTTGAAATGTGTCTACATATCTCACATATGTTGAAATGCATAGACAGATGACACTATTTGTTGAAATGTGTAATCCTGCCTTTCATTGCCTCTGCTACCGAAATTGAAGCCCTTTCCATTGCGTATATTATTTTGAAAATTTATGCATATGCTAGTCAGTGTATGTATATCATTACATCTTGAACAGTAGGTTATGCTCCTGCTATATGTCAAAACGTGAGAAGGGGACTGGGGTACGGGGGAAGCTTCTGCTTTATTTCAAAACTTGGGAAGGGGAAGGAAGAAGGGGAAAGGAGGAAACTTCTGCCATGTGTTGAAACTTGAGAAGTGGGAGGGATAAGGGAAGGGGGAACTGGGGATGGAAGAAGAAACCGGGAAAGGGCTAACTGAGGCCGCATTTAGGGGGGAACTGGGAAACTGGGAAACTGGGGAGAGGGGAAAGGGGGAGCTGTTGAGGGTAAAGTGGTGAAAGAAGGGGACTGAAAAACTAGGTAGAGGGAGCTGTGGAGGGCGTAGTGGTGAAAGAAGGGGACTGAAAACCTGGGGAGGGGGAGCTGTGGAGGGCGTAGTGGTGAAAGAAGGGGACTGAAAACCTAGGGAGGGGAGCTGTGGAGGGCGTAGTGGTGAAAGAAGGGGACTGAAAAACTGGGGATGGGGAGCTTTGGAGGGCGTAGTGGTGAAAGCAGGGGACTGGGGAAACGTGATAGAAGAATGGGGAACAGGGACGTTTCAATATTTGGGAAGCTGGCCAGCTTCCCTTGACGTCTAGTCTTTATTAAAAGAGATGATACATTATCGTTGGTTTTAAACCACGGCGGACACAAATTTAATGTATACTATCAAATCAATATCTATCCACGCCAAATTCTTATAAATAGATCTACTATTCGCCCCTTCTATTCTATTCATGTGTACTTTTATTTTTGAGATGAAAAATATTATTAGGAATCCAGTTGAAGTTCTAAGTAGTCTATATATGTATTCAAATTCATTGAGGGCACTTAAAATGGTCAAAATTCATATAACCTTTCTTCATAAATCATATGAAACTAGACCTCCAGGGAAGCTAGCCAGCTCCCCAAACATTGTAAAACCCACCTAGCTGTCCCCAGTTCATCATCCATC
>JAQFZX010000792.1:0-44547 GCA_034682405.1 Hydroisotoma schaefferi
AGCCACTGTCCTAAGTCTTGTCATTTTTTGGATTCGCTGTGAGTCAAGGGGCCATCATAATTGCACCTCATCCCCCAAAAAAACGAGGTACATTTTATATTAACTTTGAATAGAACTTTATCTCTTAATAAAAAGAACTTGTAATGAAATTCCCAATATATAATCTAATTCTAATAAAACAATGCTTATTATGTACACAGCCATTGGAAAGAGTAGCTGATTTTGTCTGGAAATGTACACTCTACTGTAACTTTGCTGTTCCTTTTAATTAATTAACTCTAAAAACTTTTTCCGCTCCGCTCTAAACTTCTTACTCCTCTAAACTTCTTAATATGTTCCCTTGGCTTACTCTCATAGTTATAATTTAGTTAATTACCATTGAAAATTCCAAGAGTTATAATGCGCAAATTATTTCAGCTTGCTTTCGCTTGCTTTCGGCAGGTTGGTATATGTATAACTAAATTCAATAACTGAGTTGAGTACCTTCACGACATGCACAGGGTTCTCATATGTAGTGAAGAAATAGAATTTTCAATTCTATCATATTAGTAAGCAACACTCTTTTAACTTTCCCTGCTAGTTTTCTTATTTTCCTTATTATTATTTACTACTATGGAAGTTGAAGTAACCAAACCACTAACTCTTTCAAATCCCAACTTATCTACAACTTTTCTCCCAATGCAGTCGGCCGAAGTCAAGTAACTTTTTCAGTGCAAGTATACATCTCCATAATATAAACGGCGGCATGAACTTTTCTCCCTTAAATATCATAATCTATACATCAATATCAAAGGAAATACTCTATCCCATCAAAAAGAACCGTCATCCTACGTAGATTTGGATACAAGCTAAATGTCTATAAGATACTTCTGGTATTTTTTCTAGTTCTAGTATCAGTTTCTTGGTAAGATAAGAATGAGATGAACAACTTTGTATAAAACTTGGTTTCTCCCTTCATCTTTTGCGATTTCAGCATCTCCTTTCTCTAAATATTCTCTTCTTTACAATCTCGATTCTCCATCCTTGAAGAATTCTTCTTTTTTGTTTAGTTAAAAAACCACAAAACCTCTCCTATCATCCCAACTATGGCTGTGTGGTTCCAATAAGTACAGAAACACGCGTACTATATGCCGATGTACCCCGGAAATTCTTTATTGGGTTGAGATTTTGTGATGAAGAAGGACAAATAATATTAACATCGCCTACCCAACCGACTGCCGATATCAGTAAGAAGTATTATTGAAAGTATTTTTTACAAAGTTAACTTTCCTCAAGAAATGTATTCATCAGGTTCAACGGACGGAACCAGGAGACATTAAGAAAAGAAATATCTATAACGAGAAGAGCCATAGGAGCACTTTCTTGTGAAAAACTTTCCGACTCTGTTGAACAAACCAATCTCCTTCCTCAACACTGAGCTACTTATTATACATACAGTTGTGGCTTGGTTTTGTATTGTGAGCGTAAGCCGTGGTCGTATGTATATAACCTGAGTATTCATAGTATAAATATCTAAATCTAATACCTAGCTCTGATACTGGAGACTTATTCTTGAAGCAGGATATAACCTTAGAACATTAGAAACTGCAGGATCGTCACAAGTGGAGACTTTTTCCAAGTCTTTTACTACATCCGTAAGTTAGATTATTTAGCATGGCGAGAGAAAATTTCTGTAGGAAAGGCCACCTCAGGAAATGTACTGGCGCGATGCCACTGCTTCCAGTTTCCCTTCTACTTTTCTTCCCTATTACTAATGGTACCCTTCTAGCTTATCCTTACAGGGTTGGATTTTTGTGTGTACAAAATATACGCTGTAAGAAATCAATAGAATCCTTTTAAAATCCTCTTTCTGGCGTATATACGCTGAATCAGGTATCGGAAGACTTTAGCTTATTATATTTGATCATATTCCTTATATGTAACGTATGGTGGTCAACTTGCTTAGTGTTGGACCTTTTCAGGTAAATTCGGTTAGTGTGTGTTATATACAAATATTTGTTCCTGGAAAGGTCTGTAGTAGCTAAACTATTTCATTGTATCCATATGGGTTGCTTGCGGTAGCTGCTCGAAAACAGACAGTCAACAACAGTGCAAAATAGGAGATTCTTTTGGCTATACAAAGTTGAGGAAGAGAGAGCCCTTTGAATTAGTTATGGAGTTAATGAATCGTATCTTCTAGTCGAGTTTTTCTTTTTAGAAGTTGTTAAAATTTAATGATGGAAGGAAAAGGAAATGGATAAAACGGAAGAAGATGAGTTACATCATGAAAATTGTGATCTTATCAGAACAACGGGGAAATGATATTTACTTTGATGGTGGTGAATAAAGTGGTTTTTCTGAACAGCCTTTCTCACATTTCAAATGACATCTTGAGGTTTGACTGGGAACATATAGTAGATTGAGTTGAACTGTCGTATTTGATAAAGAGCTTAAATTATGGATGCTTTGAACAAAGTAATTGTACTTTTCAATATTAGATGTAAGTGGCTGAGAAAAACTTTTAAACTTTTATTATTATTCATTTTAAATGTGGATATTATTTAATATTTATGAAGAAACCAAATTTTCAAATGTATATGTATGTTTTCATATTAGCAAACTGGAAATGGCAGTTGAGTTTTTGCATTTTATTGTTTTTAATGGTCTGAATGCAGGTTTGCGTTTTCAATTTAACCTTCCTTCCAAAGTTGTTATCCAACTTCCACAGTATGTAGAATTATTTTGTAATTTTATGTAGAAAACTTTAAATTTAGTAACAGCAGTTTACATTTTGTTTTTCTGAAATATACATTCGGCTTAGAATTCACTAACGTCAATCGTAGAAAGCCTTTAAAATCAAGCGTTGCAGGTATGAAAGCATTCTTAAGTAGCTAGGGCTGTTCATAGTTTCTCAATCGTTCATAAAACCGGTAACAGTCTAACCAACACACGGATACACCCACAATAGCTTTCCAGTATTGTGGTGTTAGTAATTCTGAGAAAATTGGCTTGGCATAACAAATAAAGCAATATATTTATAGTTGAGAGGTACATCAATATCTCTGGTTACGGCTCCTAGTAAGACCTAGTCAACAACATTTGTTTATACCATTATTTGTTAAACTACGATAACAGAAGTAACCTGCATTTAGGCTTTTGAAATAAAAAAAGTTGTCCAGAGTATTATAATATTCAATGGAGTTTTATAGCTTTTGCCATTTGTTTTCTCCTCTGTGACTCTGGCCCGACATTGCCCTATCATTGATTCTTTTGACTGGAGATTGAAAGCTTTGAACTCTTGTATCAAAGTTAAAAATACATTCGGGCAGAAAATAAGCAAACGTGTTCTAAAAATATTTACAGAATCAGTAAAATATATGAAGATGTGACGGAAATGGCTTCCAACAAGAGATATTTCCACCCAACGGCCGACATGCAACGTCAGTAGTTGCAGAAAGTGAATTTTCCTTTGGGAATGAAGCTATTTCTTTTATTAGATTCGATATAGGTAGAATTAAACAATTGTTTTAATGTACAATGTTTTGTCTAATTGATGGAATACAGTGACAGTATACATCTTCCATGAAGCAGAAACAAAAAAGCATTAAATAAATTAACATCAGACTCGATGCTACACTTTCTCCATTATAATTTAATAATTTATGAGCTATGTACTTGGTCGCTGAACTGTACAAACGAATTCAGACAACCAACTAAAGAGATAACACTAAACATCGACGAAAATGCAAGTAATTCTGCAAACGCTTTTGTTATTACTTAGTTGTGATTCTTCCATTGCTGTAATATGATTTTAACATGTGCCGTATATGCTTGAATAGTGTCCCCCTTAATTACCATTAATAAGCCCATAAGCTCCATTTAATTGTATGTTCAATTTGACACCCCAAAAAAATTAAAAATGTCCCGGGACGCTAATCGAGCGTATACGGTATTCTAACTTTGCATCAACAATATTAAAACATGCTAGATAAGTTCTTATTACCCTAAACCTTACATGGAAAGTCGGTATCGGTTGCTGAACATGAGCAGCAGCAACAATTTTAATATAATTTAATGAAAATGTCGCTAAAGCCAAGTAAGCCCTTCTGTATTTTCTAAATCAGCAAAAAGGATTTAATTTCATTTTTCATAAGTAAGTATATGTAAAATAGAATCTCTCAATTGTGAGAAGTAAGCATATCTGCCACTATCGTATACGTAAAATTCGCTTCATCCACCTCTTTGTATATTGTTACATCTCTTTCAGTACTCTAAAAGGAGGATTTGCTACTTCTGCATATGAAAATCTAAATAATAGTCCATTCATTTTTTATCCTGTTTATAGTATCTAAATCCACACGTAATTCGAACTTCAAATACCTTGTGAAAAATATACACACAAACGATATGCTGATTTATTATGCACTATTTAACAGTGACACTTAACTGCTGTAAGCATTTTTTCATATTTGCTGAGATTTGACTCGATTTTATATACGTTATTAAACTATTCTGTATCGCCATTGTTTTGCTGTCTTTCCAGCATTAGTATCTTTTTTAAAATTAAATTTGCCAAAGTAGAATGCTATCACCATCACTGAATATTTCCTTGCTTCCGATTTCTCTCAACGAGATTAAGGACATGCACATGAAGGCATGCTCTGAGGGAAAGCCTAAAAATGTTTTTATTTACAATTAAACTTTTCAGCTTAAGTTATATAGCCAGAGCTTTATTTATCTTTCGAAGATCTGTCTCTCTCTCTCTATGTTTATTGCAATAATAAAAGGATAAAGAAAACGGGTGACTTGGTGAAAGTATATAATTGAATCGTTAGGTAGAAAGCTCTAAGCTAAAACGGTGGAAATTGAGCTAAGGTAATGAATATGCTCAACAGCACAAGCTGGGGAAATAGGATAATCATAAACCTGCCCTTTGCATGTAACATGTACTCATCCCGCTTGAGTGTCATGAATGGATGGATTGCTAAACAAATAATAGTGGAGCTTTTCTACCTATTGGGTTTCCTATTATCCTCACTCAACACTCTGTATAGAGCTACACATCATTCAAGGGTGCAATTTATGTGAATGGAGAAAGTGGTGGAGGTTAAGCAAGCTTAAAGTGGTTATTCAGAAATGAAATCATTATGCTTCATTATAATCAAGGAAATACCTAAATGGATGAGGTCCTATAATCTGAATACTGATTTCTTTCCTCGTGCAGTTAAATTTTCAATTTTAACAGAAAGCACAAAGAACACGATGGTAATACTAAAGCTAACTACCGTATTTCCCGAAATAATGCCCCAGCGGAATTATTATTTCGAAAACAAATTAGAAATTGTATTTACATGGACAAGGTAGGGCAAATTTATACGTTTAACATGGGAAGGTAGGGGGCACTATTTTGATAAATACGGTTATTTACTTGTTCATTCCCAGAAATACGATTCTATTTTATAGTAATAGTATCCATCGGGTTCAAAGAAGAACATTGCAACATCATTCTAACAGTTTCCAGTAGATCAATTGCATTATCAATCCCAACCAAGCATATTATTAGCATTCAACATCAATGAAATAAATGTAATAACCAACAAGAAACCAACCCAAAGAACAAATATTAATGCCAGACAATATAAAAAGTCTTTCTTACCGATAAGTGAGAGGTCTCGTTACAGAAAAGTATCGATCGAAAGAGATCATAAGTAAATTGAGCACGGAAGCATTTGACGTAAGATAATCAATGGCCAGCCAAGCATCACAAATTCTCGGTCCAAGTGGCCAACTGCCCACAAGTAAATACACGGTAGACAGCGGCATCCCAATAGTCCCGATGAGAAAGTCCGCCACGGCCAACGAGAATAAAAAGTAGTTACTTATAGTCTGCAACTGCTTATCAATCTTAAAGGATACCATCACCAATATATTCCCCAAAACAGTCAACAATCCCAAGCAAGAAGCAATCCAGGCGATGATAATCGTCTGAAAAAGAGAATACTTTGATACTGGTGGTCCCGGCCTCTCCGGTGCTGGTGTTGATCCATTGAACATCAAAGCTGTCGAAGTCTCATTCTCACTATTGTAAAAATTCGAAACCGAGTAGTGATTGTTATAAAACGACTCAAAAGTTGTCACAGCCGAGCCCAGAGTCCCATGAACTGTTGGGTATGGTTGCAAAATACTTCTTATCGTATCCATCCCCCCAGACGTTCCTCGTCCACCAGTCCCCTGGTTATTATAGCTTGTCCCAACCTGTCCATAACTAATTGTTTCCTGCTGCTGCTGATGGTTGTGATTGTGACTATGATGATGTGGTCTCTGATAGCCTTCATGATGGTCTAAGTGATCTCCGTTTGAACTTTCTCCTCCATGATTATTATTAGTATTACTACCATCTGCATTAGAGTGTCCCACTCCTTGGCTCTTTCTCCACTTTTTCAGCTCGTCAATCCCTCCAAGACTAGTTCGTCTGGTTTGTCCTCCTGGATACGTTTGATTCAGGCTGATAGTCCCATGCCCTCCGGCCCCTTCAATAAACTCTAGTGAAACGGATGCCATTAGAACACAAAAGTAAGCCCACATCTCCCAAGCGAGAATCATCTTGTTATGTGGTTCTTCTTATCCTGGAGTTCTGTCTCTTTATCTACTACCTCGTTGTTTATTATTCCCAGAACTTTCTTGCTTTCTCTCGTTTCTATCTTCCCTAGCTTGCTTTTTCTCAGGTGAAACTAAAAAAGTATATGTTTACATTTAACCCAGAAAAGAGATATGGAAGTGACAGCGGTGTAGTGTTAGCGGATACCTTCTTTCCCCTTTTTTGTGTATATCAAGTCATTTTTTTCTCTTAACTTATTTGCAGAAGAAGACCACCCTTGTCCATAATTTATTTCCTACTTTGTCTTCTCACTCAACCTTTACCTCAATCGGGTAGTAGTTTTTTAGTTTTATGTTTATTTAATATTGGGCAGGGCAACTAAAGATGGTTGTGAATAACACGGTGACCCATTTTTTCTAAAATTCCTTACTCTAACGTTCGTTTCTCCTTACTTTAATTTTTTAGTTTAGTACAATCTCTTCATTATTTGTTTGCAGGACTTTTAATAATTGTTCTTTGTTAGGTATAGCGTATGTTCTATTCCACTTCTACTGTGAAATGTTCATTTGAAACTGTTGTACAATAAATACTTTCCTCGTTCAACACCTTTCCTTCAAGTCCATTTGCTCGTAGCCTTTTGTCTGTCTCCATTGTTCAAGTTTAATTAAAGGAAAACCTCCAGATTGTTTTATTGTTGAGACATGTTTTATAAACTTAAAAAGGATCATCGTTGCATTATAACTATAAGTCTTTGGTATATGCTAGCATGATGCTTTTTTACATTTATGATACTTTATGGAAAGTTGTGAAGAGGATAGACAAGATGACAAAAAAAGTCAATAGCTCCAAGCGACACTCTGGCTGCTTTCTCTCTGCGTAAGTTACTCTATGTTTTTTTATTATTCTTTTATGCTGTGCTACTTGTTAGTTTCATATTTCGTTTCTCTGCTACAACATAACATAACGTAATATGGGTAATTTTGTAGCCGAGGGTTGTAGTGTCTATGCTATCACTTCGTCGGTGTATTAGAAAATCCATAGAAAGAACACCAATCACCCTCTTGAACGTAAACAAGCACTTCAGCTCCTTTCAAGTTAGATGTACTTTCTCCAAGTACTGTTTTCACCAAGTTAATATCCATATCTCTTTGATAATTTAGTAAGAGGCGCCTTACGGACAGAAACCTATATAGTACAGACGTTTAGTACAAATAAAAAATTCCAAACCGCAGTTTCCTCAAAAGTGGGAAACTTTCTATTTTCTTGGCAGAGAAAGAGAAACCATGAAAAGTATATCTCTGTAGCAAGTTAAGTTAGAAGGTGAAGGTAACTCAAACATGAAATGAAACTTTTACGTTTTCATTCCTACTTTTCTGTCTCATTTGAAACAAACCACTTGTCAAAGCTTTGCAGAGGAAGACAAATATTATAGAGCGTTTACTTATTTCCTTACTTTAACTTTTCCGAGTAAATATTTTGAGATGAAATTATACTACACTACATAGTACAGTGACTTTCTCCAGGATCTTTAGATTGTTCGAGATGAAAAAAACTCTTGACGCTCTTGCAGCTTTTATGTATCCACCATATGTCTTTGATAATATTTAGCTTTGGGATGTTCTTGAGTAGACGCTTCGTGAAATAACTGCCTTCCAATAACAAACGAGACACAGGAGTTACCTTTGATCCGGGTGGTGGATTAATTTTCCCGAGGTTTTTGGCAAGTTGCCACCTCTTCAACTAAACACTAGTCACTTTACTCCTTCGCATCCTCGTCCTCAACTGATCCATGATGATTGTAAAAGTAAGTATATGTAAACCTGCTTTACAAAAGTAACTCTTCATCTCCCCCTCTACTAAGCTTTTGTTTAGGGTTATACTTTATGTTTTGGAATTCTTTGAAAAATGCATAGCTTTATGATAAATAAAGATAATGAAAGGTTTGCCCCTTTTTTGGATTTACTATGTACTTCTCTTGCATAAGCTGAATCCTTGCCTTTTCATGACACGGTCACACTTACATTTTATCATGCGAGGACTTATGAAACATTCATAACCATTGTGTCAACTCTAGTGTAAATAACTTTTTATACCCATGTTCACAATGCAAAACATGTACGGTTCTTTCGTTCAGGTTATCTTATTTTCAGAGGAAATCCTCATAGCAAATTCTTCAGTTTCTCTGTCACAAATTTAAAAAGAGTTTTGTCGCAATTATGCTGACAGTTGAAAAAATTATGTGTGTATGTAATTACATGAAGTCCCGTTTCGATATGATCGGCACTTGTAATCCCTGCACAAATTGAAATCACTTGTCAAGTTGAACAAAGATTTATTTTGCTCAAATATTTCTCCCTCTGCTGTCAGCGTCTTACTCATGTACAGTATATTATTACTGGGGAAAAGTATGCATACTGTGTTCAAGGGAAAGGTACGAACGAAACACATCTATGGACTGGGTTAAAACTAGTTTCGAGTCGGTGAAAGCTTCGTTTACAAGTTGGTGGGGGTTGCTTTGCTTCCTTCTTGGTTTGGCTCGTTTGCTCATCCCAAGTGAAGGAGTGAATTTCAACTGGGATTTTCTAGTTCATATCATTTTATTCAAGAAGATGGAATGTAGGATTGTTCGGTGAGATTCGGTTTCCTTCTTTCTCCCAGGATCTTCTGCGCACCGGGTTATCATCCCAACCAAAGCACACTTGTCCTTACTAAACCTAAATATCATCTCACATCCCGTCCATAGCCAGCATATCGTGGAATTGCACATAATATTACATTGGAGAAAATACTTGGAGAGAGAACCTATTTCATAGAGGCAGATGCTAAAAAGGATCCTGAAAGTATGAGAACTTCCTTGCTAACTTACAACACGAGGAAGGAGATAAAGCCACCACTACCACCACACATACTTCATTTCATATCCTTTACAAACGAGTAAAGAAAGGCAATGCTAGAGCCGCACCATGCATAGGTGGATGAAGGAAGATCCGGCCGATCGAACCGAATTCCTGTACAGACTAATATGCAGCAAACTCCTATTTTCACAATGGAACAGTGCTCAGCAGATAAAGTAAAAGCCGTGAGCATTAGAAGCGATTCAATATTGTATGTAGTTAGTAATCAGGTCTGTCTACGGGAGATCTTGGATTATGAACCATTTTCTACTTCAATATTGTGCACAAGGATGTTTTTTAATGTTAATAGATGATGCTATAAGAGTAAAGGGGTATTTTATTCTATATGCTAGCAACTATAGACTTAGTACGATTTCAAACGAACGATCATCATCATTTCATCATAATAACGGCGTAAGGAACTATTCGGCGTGGCTGTGGGTTTAATATGGAAAAAGGCAGGCAGGACACCACACGGCTCTGCAAAACGGTTGGGGTTCTTCTATTTATCTCTTATAATGAGAATATTCGTTCTTCGGCAAAAAGCTGTATAATTGTGTACCGATAACATTCCGATGGATGATAGAATTAGTAGAAGTGAAGCAGCAGTAGATCAGTTTGTCGGATCGCTGAATTCCCAGAGCGCTCCCTTTTCATATCGCTTTTACTAGGCTATGCGAATAAGGTAAGTAAAAGTAACAAACAACTAAGCTACTAGCATTCATCGTCATTCGACAATCCTCATGTGTACATGCATGGACTTTCCCAACTTGTAAAGTTAAATCATGCTGTGGGTAAGTTCTGTTAAATGTTTGTAATCATAGTTTATAACTGGAGTAAAGCAAGGACTGTAGATAAGTGTATAAGTTAGATAATTTATGTACTATACATGAATCGTATCGGGCGAAAGGGTAGTTTGCTTGGCTTGAAAAAGAGATGCGATGCAGTATTACTGATCTAGTTCACTGGTAGAGCAGAGGATGGGCTGACATGGCATGGGCATTTGCTTTAGTGTCCGTCATATGAGATTTGTTACGAGGTTGGTAGGGGTTGTTGTTACTACTAAACTAAAGCTTATACCATTCACTATTATATTATAGTAGTAGGGTTAGTCAGTAACGTCGTGTAGCAGGAAGGATACGACAGACTTATACTACACGTTTATCCTTTTCAAAAGTAGGAAATGTATCTCAAAGAATTCGCAATTGCGTACCTTTTATCACCTTCTTTTTTTACGGCAAGCCTCTACTTTCATCCTCGTTGCATTGAACGGGGCTACAAGAATAGAATTATTATGCCAGGGAGAGCCATTGTTTTATCATTATAGAGAGAGCTAAAACTAACCATGCTTTTTAGTGTTCCAACGAACGGTTGCATCTGGCTCGGGAAAAGGCTCATATTAGAAAGTTAAAGGACCTTTCCTTCAGTATCATCGTTCATAAATCTTAATGAATTTTTTAGAGTAATGAATTATTGTTGTGTTGGAAAGAAAGAGAATATTCAACTGGTTGCCTTTTCTAAACCTTCCTACTATTACGCATTTCCTAGTGATAATAATTGATCAATGGGTTCAAAACTATGCGTTTAATTATTCACTATGTTTTACTTACTTGGATAAATTAAAGTTTTCTTAAATAAAGCAAAATACACTTTATTTAATATTTAACGTTGGTCAACAGCAACAAATAATGCGGTACAACTATCTACCAAACTTCACATTTTGTTGGAAGTGGGGGGTTCATTCCATCAGCGTCTACAGGGCAGGCGTAAGCCTCAGTAAAATCGTTGGAGTTCCGGAGTGGTCCAATAACTCGAAATTTGGCTGGACTGTGAGGGTCTGTCAAAAGTTGATTGACAAGACCTTCGTCTGTTATGGATTCGCACCAAACCTGTGAATCAAAACGGATATGAAAATCTATCTCGGGCCCTTGTGCTTCTTTTATCCTACTGACAAATTAGTTATTACGTTAGCATAGCCCAAAAAGAACAACTGATTCGGAGTGAGTTGTTCAAGTCCAGGGAGCCGTCCCTCTTCCTTTCCAAGCTGCTCAACGTATCGTCGATAAGCTCTGAACGATTCTCGTATGCCGCCATTGTCCGCAATATTCTCGCCGAGGGTCAGGTCTCCATTCACATACATGTCTACCGAAGGAACATAAAAGTCTCCGTACTGGTCGGATACGCATTGTGTCTTCTCCTCGTAGCGAGATCGGGTAACCTCATCCCACCATTCTTCCGCATTTCCGTCCTTGTCAAATTGGGATCCTTGATTATCAAAACCGTGTGTCACCTCATGTCCTATTACCATTCCAATTCCACCGTAGTTTTGGGATCTACATTTTGTAAATTTTATTTTAAAACACTGTGTTCTAATAAATCTTTCAATATATCATTCAAATTGTACTTACGCTGGACGGAGCTTTCCAAAAAATGGAGGCTGCAGAATTCCAGCAGGGAATGCTAGGTTTTAGAATAATACAATAACCTCCATATTCTTTTTATAATGTTTCAAAATCTTATTAATAAACTATTCAGTCAGGACTACTCACTTATAGAGTTGTGCTGAGGGGAGTAAAAGGCATTAACAACTCCAGGATAGGTGAGCCATCTGATAAAAATAATTGTGATTAGTAAGTAGAACCACTTATTTTATTCGTAGAAGCAGGACTTCCAATATATAACTCACTCATCTTGAGTCGTAGGTTTACGTAGGGATCCCAAAGCTGCATCGCTGTACCACAATGCTAAGTTAAGGATGGTTTGGAAATGTGCTTCGGTTCCTGTTGCTAATTCCAACTGAAAGAACATGTCATAATCAATCAGTGTTGAAGACAAAAAGTCTTTACAATAGCAAATAGACCTACACCATTTTGCTTCTCTGAGTAATTCGATAAGTCTCATTAACTATAAACAGGAGTTAAAACGTACCCCCGCATAATATGCATTAACTGCGGTATTGTTTTCAAGCCATTCTGGATAGGCCATAAAGCTTCGAATAGCATCTGCCTTGGCTTGAGCCTCAACCTGAGTAGAAGTTTCCATCCATTCCGCTTCAGCAATAAGCCCCTTAAAGGCCACTCGAAGATTTTCAACAAGACCGTCAACCTGCCATTTCCGTAAAACTATTATTTTGTACTTTATTTAGCAAGTATTTTATTTAATTCTTAAATAGAAAGCAGCTAGATGCATACAGTGGAAAACTCAAAATCACAATATACTGAGGTTATAGGATATGTATCATATTTAATGCCAATCCCTACGTTATACTCTTGCAGAACAAAATGCCTAGTAAAATTAGCAAAGGCTACAAAATAAAAAATTACCAATGCCTTGGCTTCTTTGTCGAAAGCTGCTTCAATATACTTCACTCCAATGGCCATTCCAAAGTTTCCGTTAGCTGATCCTGCACAAGAAGATGCCCTAGTTAAGTCATCAAAAAATTCTCTTACTACCACCAGAATAGTCAGACCCAACTAGCTGAATTTGAAAACTGTATAATATATTCAAAACAGTCCCATTAATTAACATCATATTAACTACCTTGTTTGAGGTACCCTAGCACCTGTAAGGGCAGACGTGAAGTTAAAAGTGATGTCACGCAATAATTGAGTAGTTTCAGAGGAAAAGCTAGAAGCAACCCTGTATCCCAAGTAGTCAGCGATGACCCTTTGGGGTGTGGTCTTTAAAACTGGGATCAACTTCTTCACATAATCTTCTCCTGCAACTATCAAGTCTTCATCTCCATGGATGGCTACTCCACTAGAGGAGAACACTTGATCAAGAAGCCCACGCCAGTCAACCTTAAAGGGGAGGGTTGGAAGTTTGTTTTTACAAAATAGCTCGCAGACTCTTCAAATTATAAGCTTTTTACTGCTTACAAAAAAAGTTGGATCGACTTCATCTGAAACTCTCTGGAACACGTTCAGCTTGTATGGATTGTAAATGATTTCAACATCATAACGTTCCTCATCCGGGGAAGAAATGTTTGCCAGTCGGATTTCAAAGTCAATAATTGCCTGTGCTGCAGTGTCCAACGCTACGGGACTCTCATTAGACCCTAGGGCTTGGGCCAGGGAAACGATGTACGTTTTGTAAGCAGCAAGAATTGTAGGGTAGCTCGGAGCGTCTACTAAGACCCCACGGGGTAAGCCGAGCGAAGGTTGGTCAACCTAACATAGTTTCATAAAAGTTTCAAAAATAATAAGAGCAAAAAAAGGACGAATAATACTGTTTAAAGCTTTGAAATTGTCAAAATGGGGTCGTATACGGTTCAGTTTCATTAAAATATAATTAAGGTTAAAAATGTATCATTCATTGGCATTAGGGATTTCCAGAGATACCCAGTAAGTAGGATATTTGCAAACAAATCTTTCTCGCCGGATAAATGATTGAATGCATATCTCCTGATAATAACATGACGCTAACGTAGTTTGCATTTTACTGTATATTATTGTACAGATGCTTATCTGACACATTTCTCCGAATATGTGTCATGTCATTTATATCGAGACTATGAAATTACAATGGGTAAATGGGTTTTTAATTTAGCTCATGGATGAGTGCCCTTTACACAAAGCTTATTTGAAAATAAAGTACTTACATAAACAACAGACCGGCTGGTGTTTTTCAAATCTCTGTCGACATAAATGGAAATAATGGGGTCATCATAAAGTCTTCTGCGGATTTCCGCGACATTTTTAATCCAATCGAAATCCGTTTCGGACCAATCCGCAGGAGAGAGCATAGGCCAGCCTCCGAATTGTACCGTTGTAAATACAATGGGAACTACTCCAGCAGCTTCTAGTTTGGCTTTTGGAAAAAAAATATTATTATTTAAGAAGCAGGAAATGAAATATTATAGATACATATTGTAAAATTCATACCCGTATTAATACACTCGGCGTAAAAGTCCTTGACCTGGTTCACAGGCTTAGGGTCGTTGATGTTTGTGGCCTCGGTAAGAATTTCTGTGGAAGATGAATTTTAAAGTGTAATAGACACCAATTTCTGTTTGCAAATTGTATATCGATGCATTGCATTTTATGGTTTACCTTGGGTTATTCGATTGACCTCGTCCCGTAGTCCGTTGAATCTGCTCCAACGGCTAGCACTTGGAGGAACCGGGTTATTGGCCAACCATTTTCCACAAGCAAATTCATAAAAGTCCTTGCACGGATCAACCGTTAGATTTGCAGCGTCAAGCAAGTCCATAGCTTAGAAAAGTAACATTTAATCATTTTATACGTTGACATCTCTCAATTAAGCAAACATTTGAGCAAGTTAAATTGACATTTAGCTTTAAAACACTACCAGCATCAAGACACCCTTCATCTAAGCATATCTCTGGTTCCTGGTTGACATTATGACGCTTAATCCATTCAGCAGACTCCAGTCCAGAGGCGGCTGCCTTTTTGGCGATCGTCTGAAGCTTGAGGGTCCTTTCAGAAAACTGTCCAACATCCTTCGCATGTACTCCTTGAAATGTTCCCAAAATAGCCAAAAGAGCTACGATCAAAGTTACGCAGAACCCAATTGTTAGGTTGGATGATGGGGAGTGAATTCGGGGGTTTTGTACAATGACATTGTTGTTTCTGAAAAAAAATGGTTAAACTACCTTGAGCATACAGGGAAATGGTGGTATGGATAGGGACTTAACAAACTTCTTTCATGTTATTTGGCAGGATTTGCCATGTTGCAGGTATGCAATACATGTTTATGCTTTGAAATTTACGATTTGACAATTTAAAAGTATTTAAAATTTGAAGTGTAAAGGATAAATTTGTATTTCACTGATAATGAAGTGGGGTCCAAGCATACACTTACTCATCTACGTCCCTGCTCCAAGGCATCCTTAGTCGCATATTGATAAATGATTAAGGTATTTAGAATGCAAACGGCCTAAAAAGTGAGAAATGGACCACTGCAGTTAACAGACTAATCAATAATAGTTTGAAAACGGGTTACCAGAGGCAAAAAAAAGTCTAAGGATATCATGAATTGAAATTTTTCAGTTAATAAGTAAACCTTTTGCACAATTGAAATGATAAGAAGGATGAAAGTTTGAGCATTATCTAACTGGAACAGATACACGGTACCATTGGTTCTTACCATACTTAAACGTTTATCAACCACACCGTCTTATCAGGCCATTTGATATCAATTATGCTTCGACTTTTGACATGCTTATTAAATGATTGATTGAAGTAGTGAAGCGATTATTCATAATTTTAATGTATATCGCCATCAAATTATTCCAATATGATATTTTTTTAAACATTAATAATGCTACTCTATATTTTTGCACTGTTATTTTTATCAGTTTATCAAGCAAATAATGTTCCAAGAATGTCCCTTTCCCTTAATAAATAAAGCGCGTTAGCAATATTTACTTTATTAAACACAGAGTTTGTAGTTAATACATAATCAGCACGGTAATTTCCTCTACCCATGCAAGTATTACAACAATGACAAAGTCATTTTTGGTGTAGATGCTAAGGTTCAATATGAGATAACAAGAAATATCAGAACTTTAGGCATCGAACATTGGAGTTCTCATGTTCTGATGTGTATCAATAAATTTACTTCAATTCGATACTATTAATAGCCTATACATATTTGGTTGCTTCATTATTAAAATTATGTTGTTCATTCATTATGTTGAGGATGAAAAATACTTTCATCCTCAACATTTTATGTATACTTGTATTTTCAACTATAAAAAATTTAAAACAGTGCTCTCGAATTCCATCCACTTATCCATGTTAAACTAGCCAACAAGTATTCTTCCCATAACCACGCCATTTGTATAAAACTGCCATAAGCCCTAGCTAAAACTATCCAATACCACAACTTCAATAGCACATTACTCTCTGTTCTGTTTATCTCATTGAAACATTTCATCTTGCCTCAAGATCAGCCTATGAAGGCCGTCTACTCTACAGCTAAGGCTATATTACACCATAAAAACGATATGTGTATATCTTGTCGCTACTTCGACTTTCCTTACTACAGGATTTTAGGAAACCTCTCGTATTCTTGCCATCTTGCCCAGTCTTAGTCAGCTCGTGTAACTTTATTGGGTTCGTTCACTCCGTTCTAGGATCTAAAATTCCTCTACCACGGAACGAGAGCTGAACCAAGAGAGAGAAAGCTCTCATTCAGCTCTTCTAATATAAAATTAGAAGTACTTTCCCATGCTACCACCACCAACTAATAGTACTTACCATTACTACCATTAGAACTACTGAAATAATACCACCAGATACCGTTTCTACTGTCGACTGTCGACATGAAAATTCATTCCAGAGAACTGATACTGGTTGTACAAATAGTATAGCTAAACTTCTAGCTCTCTCAAGTAGCCATCTAGAGTCAGTAGTTATGCTGGTTAGTAGCGTTAATCTTATTTATCCTTTCTTCAAACTATGTACTGCATATGTACACCATATGAGACCTCAAGTATTGAGGTGAAAGTTGACTCAAGTGAGTTCGGTCCGGTGAAATCCAGGCACTTGACCATTCCTTCAGGAACTGAACTAAAGTAGGTACTTAACACCTATTTTTAGTATAAGAATGTTTTTAAAATTGGCAAAGTAACGTAAATGTAAAATAAATTGAGTAGGGACTTTAAACCTGTAAAATGTCTCTCCGATTTAATGCGTTACTTCGGACTTGGGTATTACATTTTTTTGACTAGCTGGAAGAGAATTGTTGTGTTAAGAGCGTCTGTTAATTTGTTTCTTTAAATGTAATTTTTGTGAATTTTAAAAGCCTTGTCAAATTGTAGCCGGAACTGTAGTGAAAGGACATCCAAGTGCGGGTTGTTCTTATCTATATCTTCTCTACACTTGATAATGTATTAAACTTTGAAAAAGGAATCTCTTTCTGCACGCTTCATAATCATAACTCATTGGTACTCATATCTTTTCCCAATTTCTCATTAAAAACCTTCAGTCCCATTCACATTTAAACATACAACTGGGATAGCTCAGAAATCCTGCTGGAATCGTTTCTCTGACGAGTGAATTCTCTAAACCTCAGCATCCAAACTTTTCCCCTCAACTATCAATATGATAATCAAAGACCTCAATGACCTCATTGTATCATAATAGCCCCCCAAACGTGTTGTGGGAATTTAATAAGCGTCTGGAAAGATGAAAACACTCAGTTATTCAGACCTCATTTTCGTTAGGCAAGAGTCCTTTCAGTTTATTGACTAACTTCTATACATCCAGCAATTCTTCCTCTTAAGTTTCCCGTCCTAGAAGATGTAAAAACATATAGCACTGTTACAGTACCGCCCATAACTTACCAATCCTCTATTTGTCTACTTGCATATATCCCAGTTCTATGGATAGAAAAAACGTTGTAGAGATCAAGAGGGTTTCTTTCACTACTTGGTTGGTCTCTTTGTGCATGAAAATCAAAAGTATATTAAAATAGAAAGTAAGAAACTTAAGAGTGAGGCAAAGAGTAGAAGAATTGGGACAGAGTGAGCAGTAAAATATACCCAACGAGATAAGAAATGATCCAGGAAACCTGCTTAGAATCCCTTATCTCAAAACTTCAGCCATACTTTTATTCCTTGTCCGTGAAGGAGAGTGGGGTATTTTATGTCAACATGCATTTGTAACTTTAAAAAAGCTTTCAAACATTTTTTTTCTCTAAAAAAAACCGGCCAAAAAATAACCATAAGTACAGATTTTTCTACATGCATGATTATGCCGTTGCGTTCCATTTGCGTTGCTGTTATTATTGCAATTTCATTGAAAGAGCGGATTGAAGAAATAATATTTCCTAGTGGGGTTGGCTAAAATGTTGGATGGAGGCCTTTCAGAATGTTTAGTCAACTTGGAGAAAATAGGGAACGAATGACGTTCAACAAGATTCTTTACGTCCTTTGCTTATTCATGGAGCTCGCCCAAGCATGGATGGATGATATGGATGCATTTGAGTGCAGAATTATATTACGATTTTGTATCCACAATAAGTACAATACGGATACAACAATGGATAGTGTTAGCCAACATTTCTATTTCAGATGACACTGGGTTGAATTCAGGGTGGGGTAACCCAGTGAATTATTAGTGAAGGCAAGATCCTGAGAGTGAATTATAGGGCACAAGTGTGGAGTGGGATTATGGAGGATTAGAAAGAATCTTTGGGTTTAGGGTTGGATTGAATTATTGAGTATGCAGAACCGCATAATAGCTTACGAAAGTGAAAGAGGATTGATGTTCTGAGTGAGTGAGACTAAGGGTGAATCTTCTGTTGCTGTAACGCATTTACTGGTGTTGGAATGTGCTTCTTATAATATATTGATATATAAGACCTACAACCCTAGCAAACTGAACATTTATTATGTTATGGGTTCATTATGAAATGTATCGAAAAAATTATGGCAAAATGGAAAAATTATAAACTAAAAGATAGTAAGGAATTGTGCACAGCGTCTTAATTGTCAGTGCTGTTGATTGGTAAAAATAGGATTCGAAGCCTCTTGGCATTTTTGCCTACCGCTCTATTCCTCTTTGTTAGTTCTGTCCATACGATCTCTGGAGAACTCGTAAGAATGCCTTGGTTCTTTCGTTTCCTAGTAGTCTTTTATCAGGATGAAACCTCAAAGGATTTTCTAATTTTAATATAAATGGCAAATACTGTGCAAGGTTGTTTTCAAGCTACACTTGAATTCCTGAAAGTTGGATAAGAAGAAGAATAAATACAGAACAAAGTGAAGAGAAAGAAAGAATTAAGAACTGGTTTTTAGAACCTTTAGTTTCAAACTGCATTTTCTCTAAAGCTTTCATTTTGTTTATGGACAAATTATTCTTATTAAAAAAACTAAAAAACTGGATTGAATACAAGAGACAATAGAGATAAAGTTCTTTATGACATATTTAAGAACAAAAATAAACAATTTCTATTCTACACTGTACTGCACACGATAAACAGGGACGTTTTATGTTTCATACTCATGCATATAGCATGCTAAATTTTACATTTACAGATCGAGAGTTGAGTACACGACTGGGATTAGTCACTTCAGTAAAGTCAATAAACATAACAAGATCCAGAAACTAAGCTAAAATAAACACACACGAACACAAAACACAACAAAAGCCTTTATCATTATTGCTTTCACCACCTGGAAACTTGAAGCGCAAGAGAAACTAGAGTAGAGCTAGAGCTGATTGGAGAATTTGAGAACGTGAGCTACTTTACCTTACTATACTCCCTTTCTTAGAATTTTAAATCCTTTGTTTGTGTAGTGAAATGAAGGTAATAATGCCCTAGGGATTAAGCCAGAAACCTACTACTAACTACGTTTCTGGTGAGAGCCCACATACAACATTCAACCTCGAATACATGTTTATCGATGTTTATCCTTATATTTAATTAAGTACACCAACAGCATGGTTACCTCCCCCCATGCTGGCTAGATTTTACCGTGCTTCGATCTCTATAATGAGATCTCGTTAGCAAGCCCCTAAAGCAACCACTTTATTTGGGAAGTACCGAATATCGTTCCCTACTTTGCAATACGAAATGCAGCCGTTTCTAATGAAACGAATTAAGCATTTAAATACTTTATAAAGATGCGGTTCTACAAAAGCTAGATATCCGAACGGGAGTTTTCAGCTCGTTTCATTTTTTCAACGCGAAGGCTTTTCTTTTCTTGTACCTTGCCTAGAACCTTTGTGACGCTGCATTACAGTTATTCCCTATATATGTAGCCATCAAATAAGATTTGAGTCATATAAATTAAATAGGTTAGCATCCATCCATTGCTTTCAATATTATATTAAATAAATAGTAAATAATGGTTCAGCGTTTCAAGCTCGTAGTAAAAAAACCAATCAATCTAGTTAAATCCAAACCCTTTATAGAACAGCCTCCAGCGTATAGCATTTCTCATCAAATCATAGTAAATCTCGTCTAAAACTCCCGGGTGCAGCTGGCGGAGCCCATTCCAGGGCGCTTTGGCGCATTATTTATAGAATTTTGTCTTTTCTAGATAGTTTTTTTAACGTAGCCCGCACACCCATGTACTCTGTTTTTACTCCTATTTTCTCTCGCAATGACGCGTACTTGTACATAATATTTTGCAATTCTAATTTAAAGTATACGCAAGCAAAACCTCATCCGAGAATCTTCTAATTTTTTACGCTCGCCAACGTTTGTCTTTAGACCATTAGCTCGCTGTAAGAAATGCTGAACTTCACCCACGATATACCCCTATCTTCCGGGACCTATAAAAACTGATCCGAAAATCTTTTAATTGCTTACGCTTGTCGAATTTATTCCCCAGATATTTGTTAACGCTTATGAGACACTTTCTCCAACGACATACACCTATCCCCCGGGACCTAGAAATCTCATTTAGGCTGTTTAAAGACCCAACGGTTTTCATACTTTCGATTGTTGTCGAACTAATCATATTTTTGTGATTTGTGTGTAATTGATACAATCCATCTTTTAACTGTTTTATGACCCAGTGGAGTTTTGTGACCCCCACTGGTCTTCAAACTGTCGATTTGGGACAAACTATTTATATTTTTGTGATTTTCATGGAAAAGTAGAAAAATGTATTTCAGGCCATTTAAATACCCGGTGGGGTTTTTTGACCCCCACGGGTTTTTAACTTACCCGATCGGTTTCAACTTTCGCACTGCACCTAGTTAGCACAGTTGCTACCTGTGTGCAAAGTTTCAGCCGGATCGGCCGGGTAGGTTCTGAGATCTCGCGCGGACGGACAGACAAACAGACAGACGGACGGACACGGCAACCCCTATAGCCCTAGAATGGGCTAAAAATATCAATATCATAATATTATGTTCTTATTATATATCACTAATCACCGACTTACCCACTGACGACTGACAGAATGATCATCATCATCCTCGGGGTTTCATCACGGAGGAGAAAGAAGTCAGTGGAGGCAGCAAAAGAAAGGAACCAGAGCGGAGCTAATGTACGTCAGACAGAAAGGTTAAGCTTATCTAAAACCTTTGTTATCACCCATCGACTTAACTTCCTCCTTTTCTTCTGTCCAGAAAAATATTTATTTACCATCTTCATCTATAGCAAGCAAGCATATACTTAATGCTGACTCAATAATAGCCTGTAGACTTTTGATTCCTTCTTTCAAAAAACCCTACAAACTCTACAAAGCTCAATGTAATTTATCACATCCCTTCCAGCTCAAAAAGGATACTTGCCTGGAGTCCCGGATACATAAAGACTCAAAAGGGGATTTTATACTCAGCGTTATCAACTTTCCTTCTACAAAAGTATCCTATCCTTTTGCTGACACGTTAACATTAAAAAGAAAATTATAAAGTATTTCGAGACTGACAACTTAACTTTAAAGAACTCTTTAAAAGAATTATCCAAATATTATATCTTTTCTGGGTCAAAGTAAAGTTATGATCTCCTTACGGAAGGCATCTCCTTTCGGAAAGTTAGGACAAGTGCCACGATGTACATAATACTAAGGACTCGATAGTACCCTTTCTTTTGTACTTCTGTAAGCAGTAAGCAAGTAACAGGCAGGTATGTTAAGAAAGGAAAGTACAGCATTTGGAAACACATTATTCTACAAAGGTACAACACTGAGTATTGGTTAGGATTTACTACATGTGAAACATCGTGAAACGAAATACTTTAACAGGTTCAAAAGACATCAAAGAGAAAGTTTCTTTGCTTCTATTGCGCTTTCAACTGCGAAAAGGAGGTCTACCTAGTCTAGAATGCTCAAAGAAGCTATTCAATCTGACTTCTTGCATAGGAATGATCAAAGGCAAGCACAGAAGAATATCTGGAGTTAAGTTTAAGGGTATTCAGAAAAAGGATCATGGAGCACAATAAAATTTACCTGGTTAATCTTTACTCCATTGAATTCTTGGTTGTAGTCTCTTAATGTTGCACTGTAAATGTTCTTGAGATGAGAGGTTCAGAGTTCAGGTTCAGGTTGACAACCTTAACTAGCTTAAAGGTAATCTTTTAAAGATGACAGTCTCTTTTGACTATCCATAATCTCTAGTTAATATAATAGTAATAATAATACTATTTATTCATCAAGCTTGCTTCGGCAGAAGCCTGTTACGGTTGACAAAAGTGTGCAATAACGAATATGAATGCATTTTGTGGCAATATCTTACACGGTATATGTTAATAAGAACTTTAATTTAGAGTTCAATCTTTTTACTTTAAGTCTTGGTATTTTCCTCCATTAACCATCAATAACCCTGTATGAAATTGTACTTTGATTAAAAACATTTCGTAGCAATGGGAATCCAATTATATAAATTATAGGCGTTAGAAGGTACTTGTGTAACATTGTCTAGCATATAAAGTGGAAATGAAAACTTCTGAGGTACAAAACTATTTGGGAATTAAGGGTTGAAGTATGAAATCTCATGAAACATATGAGGATTAAAGCCTATTCAAGTTGTTCGCCGTTAAGAGTGAAATACCCAAAATCACACCTCTATACATTTTTACCACTCGACTCTACCTAACCTTCTCACTTCACTTATGCATTGAAATTGAATACAGAAGTGTGAAATTAAATCTCCAATAAGTGGTAAAGGGTTAGGCTTGCTCTCAATGAAAGAATTATTTGCTTTGAATAATTATTTTTTTTTACTGATATTTTTCAAAAATTTGAATGAAATGAGCTGATTATTTGGTAACAATACACAAAGTAAGTATTGCGCCTTTCTAATATGCTTCAAAAGAACTTGTCACCTAACATCGAAAAGCGTAAAGCGTATGTGTTTTATTAGTTGCTTCCAGGTTACCCGGAGGGATATCTTCTCGTAACCTTTTTCATTTCTTCCGAGCAATGAAGCCGCTCTTTGCCACTTTTTATAACTATGGTATATTAAGATTCGGATAAGTCTTGTTTGTACCCTCACCTCGCGAGTCTGTGCCATTATTAACCAACTAAACATGACACTCCAGTCATGTTTTCTATTTTCCGTGAGGTATACAATATACATAGGACTGTAGAATTTCTCTGTACTTTCTAACTTTTACAATTACCAAGTATTAATCCGTCATGCTGCATTATCGGTATTGGTCATATAAGAAGGAACAGAGACTAGGCGCGATATAACTCCCTATTTTGGTTCGTTGTGTGCCACTTCCACTTCTATATATTTCGGGGTTACATTATTTATACAGGATCAGTGAAATAAAAAAATGAGTGACATTAAAAAAAGTTGTTCTCCAAACTGTTATGTTCGTCGATCCTAAACTATCTTGACGTGGTTGAGTTTAATTTTGTATGCATCGATTGGCCTCGCTATGCAGCCCCAATTATTAATTTTAATATCTTAACATACATATTAAGGCCAGGATTTCTTAATCTACTCCTCTTTTTATTAAAGACTAGGCGCGCAAAGCCAGTTTAAACTGGCTAATCTAGCGATGGTTGACCTATTTTAAGGTCCAGTGGCACGCTTACTCCAAATGAACCCCAACTATGTACAACTGGTAGATTAATACCTATTATTTGTAACCAAGATGAGCAAAATCGGTTAAGGTTTTTACAGTATCACCATAGTTTTGACCTATTCTAGGTCGGGGGGGGGGGGGGCACACCCCCACCAGGTCAAACCCCAATACAGGCAACCGCTAGGTCAATACCTTTTATTTGACATCAGAATTAGAAAATCGGTGAAGGATTTCTGTAGTTGGGGTAGCATGATACGGCTTATGCGTTTTGACCTTTTTAAGGTCGAAGGTCAAAACTTACAACGTTCGTTTGAAGATATGATTAATAGATGTAAAAAAGGGATTTTTAGAGACGGAAATGAAGATAATCGGATCAAAATTGCGACCTTCTTAATGGAGAAAGTCACCTTATCTTAAGAAAGGTATATATTTTAAGCATACCCTACCTACATCTCACTTCTAAAATTATAGTAAAATACGAAATTACAACTTCTCAAAAAGACGTAGAGAAAGTGAGCGTACCTTGTTTCGTTTCAACGTAAACGGTGTTAACACCCAGCAGACGTAAGGCCACCACGTTATAGGTGTGTACTCTTTTAATCGTGCAGTGGACGAAAAACTTTTGAAACTTTGACTGCTGAATTGTAATGTACACAGGATGGATAGATCTAGTATTTAAGAAACGTACAATTTTACATGCCAAATTAAATTCTCCAAAAGGTATTCAACAGTAGAGAAAGAGCGTTTAATAATTAGAATTTAATTTAATATTTTCAAGTTTTGTAAGTTTGGAAAATGCAATATTAGCTTGGTAAATTAATTGTAGTTTGAAGTTTCAATGATACGCAAATCAGATTTCTCTGTTTGATATTGAAAATATTGAGACAGATGTCTTCACATATCGGACCGGTGATAATTGATCATACATTTCTTCGCCTAGATGCTTAATGCGATAAACTTTGTCCGCAGAAATTATTGCCTGAAGAGATTTCCATCCATCAGTTAAGATGAACTTTTAATGAAATCCCTGTTCAAATATTAGTAAGAGTCTTCAAAAACGAGACCAGACCCGATTGGAGCCTTCAACTTGAAGCATGCCGAGCAAACAAGAAGGAGAAAGCGCATTGGATCACAGGATTTTTATTTTAGTCCTGCTTGACTTGAATCTACAAAAACTTTGGGAAATCATCAACCACATACCATACCAATAGGTTCTGACTAACGCAAAGAATACTCCAAAGCAATAAAAAAAATTTAACAGCACGCGTTCAAAATCAAAATCTCATTTCGTATTTTACTAAATAAAGAAAATCACTTAAACTAGTGAGGAGTGAAGCTTTCTTTAAAATCAACAAAACAAGCGATGAAAAAATCCTTGTAGTATATCTAGTTCAAGGATTTGTGCAGAAAGGAAGAAGCTCAAACATTCCTTGAGCAACCGTTTTTTCAGAAAGTACTTTATGTTGGGAGTAAAAGTTAAATAATCACATAGACATTCTTGTCAGAGCTTTAAATCTTTACAGATCACCGGAACCACTCCATGCATCAAGTTTGGCAGCACGATAAAACCAACTGTTTCTTCAAAGAAATATAAGCACAAATCGTGAGTTTCATCACGCTTACTTCACGAAGAAAATTGCATTTACTACCCTAAATGAAACCAGACAAACTAAGCAAACCAAAATGTTCAAATAATAAATCCAACTAAAGCTACAGAGTCTCTCTCTAGAGTACTGAATTGATGAAAAAAAAAGTATTTTTGTTTAATTGAAACCCTTCAAACAGCCAACTTCAATATTACAAACACGCTTTTAAATCTATTGATTAATGAAATGCCAAACTGATTATGAACTGTCGATAAACAATACTGCCAGCCATATTGTCCATTTGTAGCATTTTTATTCGTACATTTTAAACTATTCATTTTAGCTTAACAAATGCATTCCTTATACCAAGGTAAGTGGACTTCCAGCAGGCTTATCTTTCTCCACTCTTAACCCCAGAAACTTGCTTCTCATCGTTCCAAACAGCCACTAATCCACACAAATATACAATCACTTAAGAAATAATTATTCTTCCATTCACAAATACCTTACAAATAAGTAAACTTACAAATCCCGTGGCTCCATACGTACGTTTCTTAATCCGTAAGCGAACAGTAGATCCATTTTTAATAACCTTGTTTGAATCTTGCAGTGAAACAAACATCTTATCAGGAATCCTTTCTCCCTCCCTATTGCAAGCGTTACTACTGCTACTTATCTCTCTATAAATGTACTCCTCCTCGCTGGGAAATTCCTAATTTAAAAAACGAAAATATTCAAAATCTTACAACGTAACCAATAATTTTGAATTACCGAAAACTTCATTAAAAATACCTCATATCCAATCATTCCATAAATATAACCCCCAAAACAGAACACAATCCGACAAGACTCAACAGCACAAACCGTTGCGTCAACAACTTCATTGATTACTGGAAACTGAACAACAGCGTTGTAGGTAACCCTATGGCGTATTAATCCCGACAATTGAACCACTCCTTCAGAAATCTTGACGATGAATGGATTCTGAATGTATCCAATTCCAGGACTAAACTTCCCTTCCGAAAGTTCCAAGAACGCTTTGTGTCCCACGATCTTCTTCCAATCCACCCCATTAGTCAGTTCTCCCAACACTTGTGGATGGATTCCAACCATGTGCTCGAGGTTCTCCTGGAAATTAAAATTAAGCAGTTTCTACCATAAAAAAATACCTAATTTTTAACGCCATACCTAAAAAGGCCGTGCCTTCGAAATCCAACTACCGTATTTCCCTAAATAATGCCCCTGGAGAATTATTACGTCGAAGGTAAAATTGGGACAAGATAGGGCAAATTCCTAATTTTAACATGGAAAGGTAGTGAGTGGGGCATTATACCGGGGGGTGGGTATTATTTCGGGAAATACGGTATAATTTTAATTTATACTTTTAAATTTTATAAACTTACAACTTACCACAAAATAATACATAATTATGGCGAATCCTGTGTTTTAATGGCAGTTATTTCTACCTCCCTCGGTCGTTGTCGTGTCTGCAGCTGCACGTGTATAGCGTCGTAGGAATTACGCAAACGTAACTTTAAGGTTTCTAGTTAGTGTTTTTGGTGGGACGCTCAGCTCACCCACTCGCTCAGACTTAATTTCGGGGATGCACGTTTGAGCATCAAATTACTCTAAATTTGGGGCTTTAGGCATGGATTTCAATGGTTGGTATTTGAGAATGCTGAGATTTGAGTAACTCATTAAAATATGGTGTGAGTAAAGTAATTGTCAGTTTGTTTGAACTGAGCTTAAAATGATGGGACGTTGAAAGAGCAGCATGCAGCATAGCATCCTTCGGATCTTCTGATGATGTAATATCTACTTTTGGTTTAAGGACAGAGGAAGCTTTTTCCTGGGATGAAATTTGTTACAAGTGATGTACAAACAAATGGAAATGGAATCAAATGTCTTTAGATGAATATTTCAAGAATATTTTAAAGCCTGGCTGGATGGTGTTTGGTTAACCAAGGCTGATTTAGGTTGAGGCTCTTCATGAATAATACACATTTTAGAAAATGAAGCAAGCGAAGGATTCCAAACTGCTAGGAAGGATAGCAGACAAGAGTACAGACAGACGGAGTATTTTGATCGGGCAGGGAAAAGTACACGGATTACGGATCTACCTATATGATTTTAAAAAATATACAAAAACGCTGATGTTTTCGTCAAAGAATTGCTGAAAGAAAGTGCACTGGGTTATGCATAGTGAAGTTATGAACATTAAATTGCCCGTGGTGGCCACAAATTAAGGAGCATTTTACTTTTGGGGTCTTTAGTGTATTATGTATACAATTTTTTAAGGATGGGCTGCAATTAATAATTATGGAGAGATGTTGTAACCTAAAATCGTGATTACAACTAGCTAAAGCCAATTTAATGAAATATGGGGTTATGCATGCTTGTAAAAATTGACGAAAGGCCTGCTGCAACTGAGATGGAGAACAAATATTAAGTCGAAATTCGAATACGATTACTTCACAATAGAATTTTGGAAGCTATTTGCTCCTGATCAATAATTGATCATGATCATGGCAATATCGATAAACGTCTCAATTTACTTTGCTTAATAACCTCCTGAGTTCAAGCAAGCGTTGAATTTCAAGTGGCCTGGAATTTGTGACTTGTAAAAAAAGTGTTATGGATATATAATGCACATTTAATTTTTTAAAGTGATGATCGGCGTAGTTTTGACTTCTATAGTTATACTGCTCTTAATCAAATGAATGTTCGAAATGCAATGCAAATTGTATAAGCAGAGTTTAAAATAACGAATAAAAAACATTTCCTCACAGACCACAATGTCTTTATGTAGAGATCAATAAATATAATGTAGTTTTATTATTTGTGACATGGATAGAATGCGTTAACAAAGTTATTTGCCGTGAAGCTAAAATTGAATGCCAATTTAAGTGTTTACGGAATAAAGATGCGTTAGGTAGGACTGTTCAACATATCTGTTTCATGGAAATCTAAATCTGTGAATAAAAGTCACAGTTTCTTTGATGTAGCTTTTTAAATTTAGACCAAGTCGAAAACTTCGACCTCATCAGGGTCATATAGGGACCTAAGCTTTCCACTCATGGCATCTTCTTCCATCATGTTGTTTACTCGAATATCACTTGACAAGTCTGCTCCCCTGTTGACTCCATTACCCTTGATTAATTTCCCTGATTTTATAGGAATAATTCTAATTTCTTGCTCTTCTGTAGCTTGATTTTGAGAATCTCCACCAAGGGATTCCTTGCCGTTATCAACTTCGTACTTATTTTCTTGTAGTACGTCTTTCGCTAAGTGGATCTCCTGCAGGATGGAGATAAAATTATGACTAAAAAGTTCACTTTTCCTTCATTTGAATTCATCAACAAGCAGTGAGTTAGGGTGCTACTGCTACTTTAAATTGGCTATTACAACGATTTTGGTGGAAGTGATTAAGCAGTTGGGAAAATTAAAGAGTACGGCAATAATTACGATACAATGTGCATGATAATTTGTTTATTGTACAAAGCAACATTCAATTTGTGACTAACATTTTAAAATTTGTTTGAGCGTGCTAAAATTAATTAGTATTTAGATTGTGATTAAAAGCATTACTTCTATGCAGTCGTCAAATCAAATCCATCCTTAAACTACTTAAAAACTATTAAGCTCATGAATCTCGACTCCGGGAACCCAATTATTTTTAGTTTCAAGTAAAATAAATATTTTCACTAAAAATTATTACATACAATTGAAACCCACCACCGGAACTCAGTTGAAAGACTGATTTAATATTCCACAGCACTAGAGCCTGAATTGATCTTACCAAATTATTCCTACTTTCATTATTATTTTTTAAACAAATACCTACCATTGATCCATTCAATGAAAATAATTCTATCCAGTCTCAAGAAGGGAAGTTAAAAAACTAGCCAGTAATATGATTGATAATGAAACAAAAAGCCGATTTATAATAAACAGAATGATTTTTAGCCTTCCCGAGGTTCATTTTAGCTACACTTTAATATTTCTGTTTCCTCCTAAAGAATAAATATCGAAACTTATTCTGCTATAAGACAAATGCAGATGTTAGAGTAGTCGAAAAAGTCCCTTAGCTAGAAGTGCGTGCAAATGTGCATGAAATTTACACGAGTAATCCGTTATCAACACCCTTGACAGGTTTAGGGCTTACTTTGTCTTTCTCAAACTCATCCACTCTGTCAACTTCATTAAGCTTTGGATCCATATCTGCGGACTTGACGGTGGTCACTGAGTTGATTTCCAAATCGGCTGGTTCAGGGTTACCTACTCCGACAACAACCGGCTCGGGTTCCTTTTCTTCTGCAGATATGCTTTCCTCTTCGGGCGAAACTTTAACGATCTACATCATCGAACAGAAGACTTTAGAATCGAGTTATAAGAACAGTATATCACGGTGTGTGCTATCAGTAACTACAACTTACGGAAATGTGGAAAAATCCATTTGAATTATTATTGCTAATCTTTTGAACGGTCTTATTGATAGTGACTTTCTTTCCGTCGACAATCTTTGTCTCTGAAGTGGTGTTCTTATAATTGGCTGGAAGTTTGTCGAAATCAACTTCATCAATTCCTTCTTCAGCAGCCTCTTTTACTTTTTCTTCCGCATCGGTCGACTCGTCGGATGGGAAAAATGGGGCGAAGAAGCTTGGGCGAGAGAAAGTCGGTCGGGAGAAAGAAGGCCGTGGTAGGTTGAAGTTATTGGGATTAAACAAGTTATTGAAGAGGTTATTCATCTGGAGTTGCACTCGTTTCATTACATCTGAAACAGCATAAAAAACTATTGATTGAAAAATGTAAAAACACAAAATGAATGAACTAATAGCATAAACACTCATAACTTACCATCAAGCTTTATTGTCTCAGAACCATTTTGCTTTTTATCCTCGACGGCCGCATCGACGGTCGCAGGCTCGGTCCCTTTTTCCTCGGAATCAAATCCTGGGAATAGAGGTCTTCGGCTGAAAAATGGGGACTGGAATCCAGCAAACGGATCACTGAACGCGGTAGGGCGTCGAATAATAACAACTGGGGGAAATTTGAAGCCAAAGAAAGTAGGCCCTTCGTATTCATCTTCTGAAGTTCCTAAGCTGCTGTCTCCTGAGGGTTTGGTCTTTACGGCTGGTATGTCTGTTTCTTTTGGAGCCTGATCAACCTTTAAGGACCCCTCATCTTCAGTTGGTTTACTCTCGGGGTTCTGAACCTCTTCTGCAGTTGGGACTTTGGCCAAAGTATCGTCTTTATTTTCATATCCGGCTGGAACATCAACAACGCTGATTGGTTTTGAGTTTTGTTCCGAATCGTCTGCAGGTCGCTCTAAAAACGAAATTATTTGCTTATAGACGTCTTGAACATAGTTCTGCTTTGTTATTAAGGTGAAGTGACGCTTTGCATCTATATGTTATGTTATGAGGACGAAATGAGCCTACTCAACTTAGATTTTCAGACGCAAAATGGCAACTTAGCTTTATAACTAGCAGCGTAAGTTAATCAAGTTACGTGCGTTTATGAGCCGTTCTGAAGGGCATCCATTTGATAGCAATATCAATTAGCACACATTTGCTACTATCCCTATCCTACCAAGGTAAAACATAATATTTCATGCACTAAGGGTTTTACTTATAATTTAGGGAAAGATTATCTCATTTCATTGAGTAGCCACTTAATCCTTAATTTAAAAACTCTTCATCGTTCACCAATTGGCTACAAAGCGATTTTGGAGTGCTTTGTTTGTAGGCTTTGGCGTTTTTTCTATCATTATTTTAAGCTCTTTTTTATAAACATCATCATAGGCTAGCTCACATTGTTGTTTTCAAGCTTCCACACTCATGCATTCTTCATGATGAAATGGATACTTTAACACGAGATGTACAAGGAATTAAACCAAGCAAGCATAAACGCGTCCTGAGTTAGCACTTCCTTTAGATAAAACAAACAACTTTGGTAAAAAGCTGCATATTATATGAAAAATGCGTTTACTCTTGAATTCTTAAAATGAAATCATTAACAATTTATCTTTAAAGTATCAGTCAATATTATGCCTAGTTATTCCAGAAAGTTTTTTGGAATACCCAGCAAATCCCAGAGCCCAGTTTACTTTAAGAATGGAAATATGGAGAAACAAGGTCATTAATCATTTTGAGTGGGACTGAAGGTTAAACATGGATGGGAGTGCTTATGATAATGATACGTATCAGGTAAAAAGTTAAGTAAAAATATGTTAGCTGAGCTACTCTTCTCTCTGAATAAATAATACTCTGTACACTTAAACGAATAATCTTCAAGACGAGTGGTTTAAGTCTTTGTTTAATTTCATGTTAAAGCTGATCCTACAAAATCCAGACTTTAATAGTAGCATAGGAAATTATACAGTAATTATGGGGATATTTTTTATGCAGATTTTAGGATAATCTTTTATAAAAGAATCGTTTTGTGCACAACGCTTAAACGCATGGGAAACTGAAAAGATTAAATGGACTTGAAAAAACTTCCAAAACTTAAATACAAAACACGCTAGTTTCATGACGATTTCACGATATCATTATTATTATTTTTCTGATTTTTAAATGAGCTTTTTGACTAATAGGTAATAAATGAGATGATAAAGAAATTTATTCTTCATAAATGGAAAACTATTAGCCACCAGTTTCCTAAATGATTATTTTCGAAAGGAAGGTATAGGTCTCTCTGACTCATAGTTGTTCTTTTTTGTCACTTTTAATTGAAGAAACATAAACATCTTTTACGAAGCTTTTCTGCTTTTCCAAGGAAAGCTTTTAGCTAGCGACGGCGGAGCGGAATGACTTTGACTATGAACACTTTCTAGCCATGAACTTCATTCATTTTTACAATTATTTGAACATTTGTTCTTGTTTTCCAAGACCTATAGCTTCTTTATAGCATAGATGACGTATTTCATAAGGAACGAACCTTAAAAATTCTGATATTTTGCCGTGCTCGTTTTTACGCCCAACCGCATCAAAAGGATGGCATTCTCACAATCTCATAACATTTTAATAAAAATTGGCCTAATCACGTCATTCATTACGCATAACAGTTGACAGTTAAAATAAAATAACTGATCGTAATGAAACACCCCACTGTGATGTGAACTAGAGCGGAAACCCTACCATAGCGCTGTACTGGCTATATTTGCGTTATTTTTGGCCGGCGAAGTTGATGTTCCTAATCCTAATCTGTACATGGTACGCACACGTACGCTAACACTGAGCGTTAACTAAAGGTGTGCTTCTATATTTAAATACTGACAACTGAGGTGTTATTGAGTCATAAGGAAAAATCTAAATTCATTCATGCATATTTTGCATCATACAAACATTATTTTTGTGTTCAAGACCCACTTATTACTGGCTATCTTGTGAAGCTTTGCGTTGTACAATACTATTTTAAGTGGAAATTCCTGCCGTAAATAAACTACCTGAAGTATAATGATGAAAAGGTAGTTTAGTTTACACAGGCCAAAGGTGTGATCAGCATTTCTCTACGAAGGAAGCCTTACGGGGTCAACACCCGTTCAAGACAATACTATTCTAAACTATTGTTACCTAAACAATGTTCAAGCTGGTATAAGTTGGTTCGTTTGTGACGCTTATTGTTGAAGATCAACGGGTCTACCTGACTTTGTCTTCAGTTAATAGATGCTGCATGTTAAAATCTGTTTGGTTTCATTTCGTTTCAACTTGTAATCTCCAAGACAGGCAAACTAAAAAGGTATCCGCTTCAAATGGTAGATTAAAAAGATAGTCTTTGAAAGATGACTAAGTGCAGATATTTCTAACTCTTAAAAACCGAATTCAATTCTTCTAGCAAATGTTCGTCTCTTCTTTAAATATAATTGGGTAAGGTGCCATGTGCTGTTGGAAATCTTTGCTTTGAGTAAAGCAAGAATAATTTAATTCTAAAAATTATTTAAAAAGAAACGAAACGTAAAAGCATATCAATGGCATTTCTTGCCTCGTCAGAAAATAAAATCGCTGTTTTTGAAACAGCTACTGCTTCTTTATGTCACATTGTAGAAAAATAAACATTTTAAAGAAGAACTTATAATTTGAAACGTAGAGTGGGACAAAACTTTCAAATCATCATCATAAACTTTCATTTTAAATATGAATGAATTTTCTAAAAATGACAAACTTTCATTCTCATAAAACTCCATGCACTGACTTAATGCATCAGAGTATAATAACAATCTGAGATGAATGTCTTGATGAATGAATGACGAGATAATTTTTTACTGTTTCGCCCAGTTAAATACATACAACAGAGAATGCCTATTTCTGTTGTGTTTAATTGAAAACTTAGATTTGAGAACAACCATACAAGAAACCTTACAAACATATAGGAAGAAGCAAATAAACATATGAATCATTCTGGCTTGTCCTAAATTTATTTACAACGGCAAACCCAGTGCTATGATAAATTCAAATGCACGTAAACTATGGCAAAGGAAATGATCCCTGCCTGTGCCTGTTTCCATAAAGTTCTATGAATCACCAGAGAGAAGCCAGCAATCGCCGATATTTAGGCACTACCTGCTAAGCTACACCCGTATTATTTCTAGAATAATTCCAAAATACTGTGTTTAAATACTCACCGACTGTAAAAGGGGACCCAGAGACCAAAGCGACCAATAGCGTAAGGCAAATTACAGATTGGCAACGCATCTTTAATATATTCTTGATAAGACACCAACTATTACTTCTTCCAAAGTTACTGTCTCACTCAATGTCAAACTGTCGCTTGGCTGGCTTAAACTTCAAGACTCCAACTGTAAAATAAATGAAGATTAGTTAAACTCTTCACACAAAATGAAACCGCAGTACTTGATTAGAATTACCTATAGTAAAACTTAACCAAAATGCAAACAGAGACGAGTCTGCAAGTGCAATGTTAAGCGAATGTGTACTTCAGTGAATCAAAACGTGAACTGATGCTTAAATATTACTAACCTCGGCCTAGCCTGACTTAGCTTTTTCAACTTAAACCTGCCAAAGCAACTACATGCATTTTTTTACAACCTATAAATCCTATGCCTTCTAACTGCGATGTTCGCACGGTAAAAAATGAAGACACCCAAACCTAAACCTTATTAAGGAGTCCTTCTTCGTTATAATATTGTTACTATGCATAAAGTGGTTAGTATCTCTTCTGAAATAAACATGCCAACTTGTTTTTCGACCTATCTACCATGTAGAAAGTTATTTTACGTGGAAAACGCTGCCGTACTTACATATGTAGTGTAGTCGTCAATTCCAGAGGTTTCTTTGATGACTAATCCTCTACTTCTACGCTGCAATGCAGTATTTCTAACGAAAGCAGTCGAATTGAATACAAATTACTTCTTTGAAGTCCACGTAGACTCAGATACTTCTTTCTGTGAAGCTGACACTCAATGAATAGGTAGCGATAAATCACTAGCTGCTGTGCTTTATTATGCCTTTTCTTTGATGTTTAAAATGATTGATATTTGATAAGGTGACAGTTTTAAAAAATTATAAGTTACAATGGAAACCTTAGCAAGGTATAGGTTTAGTAACGGGGCTATTACGAGCGAGGTAAGGTAATGCAATGGTTTGGGTCTGTGGGTACTTATTTCTTTAAGGCAAGGTTAAGGTATTAAATTGAATATTAGCTATGGGGTCTTCGGAGAGGATAAATAATTCCTTGTCATGTTATCGTGGTTGTGGTAGAGGTTTTGGTTCATTAATGCTATCGCTGCTTTATTTAAATTACTAGATGATTCCATTTGTGTTTCTTGGCTTGTAAATGGACTTTATACTCTACCCTGTTCCAGTTTGGAACCATGGGAAAATATTTTCTTCTTCCAAGTCTTGTCCTCGTTTCTTTCCGGGGAATGAAATTGTACTCCGATCCACCTGCCTCTTTTTTCTTAAGCTTACCTTACAAGGAACGGAGGTAGATTTACATTTGGGTTAAGATTTACTAGGAATTTCAGACTTGAATATTCCAGGTTTTGCCCCAGTTAGATTGGATCTTTGGCGAAGGTCGACCCACAAACTCTCAATATTGTATTAGGCAAAGTTGGGCGATTGGTAGCCGGATCCATGTTAATTGAGAACGGCCATGACAAGCCACCGTATCATATAGCTGTACATACATGTGCCTGTGCCATAAGATTTGCTTTGCTGTGAAAAATTATCAATCACGATTTATGAATCTTATATGCAAGTAAGTATGAAAGCTTATATGGTTTCGTTTTTACGGGGAAATGATAAAACTTTATGCTGACATATTATGAAAAGTGATAAGTGATAATTCAACAAATCTCCAACAACTTTAAGATTTAGCTTTTTATAGGTTATTCTTCCGACTGCTATATTAAACTTCGTTGTGCCGCATAACATGAATGAATAGGAACGAGATATATTTTATTTTTATTTACTATGAATCTGAATCTTTATGCAATAAAATATCTGCATTTAACTGCAGTGTAATAATGAGTCACACCAAATGTTATTTTTTAAATACAAGCAAGTGAGGTGCTGACAATGGTTTTGGTAACGTTCCTACAGCTGAAAGATGCTTAAAGCTTTCGCATGAATTGACGTCAGCTCATTTGCCCTCCGACCACTTTATAAATCCACAACTTCTAATTCAGTTTTGAAGACTACACAAAACTAGAAAGTCAAAATAGTCTTTTAGCTCAACTCGACATGAGATGACTAATGCAATGCTGCAAGTCTTCATAAAAAACAACAGGTACAAAGGTTACAGGTATCAGAAGAGCTAAAAATAATGTTTATTTATACTTTTGATGAAAAAGATGCCAGCGTCTCATCCATCGATTAATATTGCACAGCATAAATTATCTTTGAAATACACAGCTATTAAACGAATTCTAAACTCCATTACTACTTTTTATTCTGTGTTGGAAACATAAAATTATACGATGCAATACCAGACGGTAAAAGTTAGGGTGAATATTTTAAAAACTAAACAACCTCTCATAGGACCAAAATGAAAGCGAGTTTAAATTTAATGGCACTACTATTACTGACTGCCAGCTACAACTGTATTAAATAAACTAATAAATTCAGTTAAAACCAAGCCGATCCGATATCCTTTAAAAACATCTCTCTGTGTTCCATTCACAATGAATTAATGTATGTCTAACGCTTCCAACAGCTTTCATACGCAGCGAATTAGGCCAAGGCTCAAATGCAAAGCTACAAAGCATATATACACCGCACGGAATGCATTAAGGTTAAAGCTCATCAATTTTGAATAAAACTGAAAACTCACAGAGTAGATACAAAAACATGCCTGCTATAATAGAGTCGAGGGTCAGTCCAGTCTCTGTCATTTCCACAGACAACTATATTATTCTGCATTAACACTATTAAACCACGCTAATAAAATTTGTGTTGGTTAAACTAATACTGCAAACTGCACTGGACACTTTCAGTAAGTTAAGCAACCAAAGATATGAAAAGTAAATGCAAATGCAACACATAAATAACTTTGTACGAGGATGAATGCAAAATGTGACGTTTGGTTGGATTCATTAAACCATTCTTCAACCCTTTCCTTGTTCAACAAAGTTCCCTTTTATATGGGTTTTAGAGAATTTTGCTCTGCTACTAAGTAACTCACCTCTAGACAAGTTTTACTTCTACTGCAAAAGTAACAATGCCTACTTACTTGCTTGTCTGCATGCAATGCAATGCAATGCGATGCGATGTAGGTACTCGTAATCGATAAAACGCGTTTATGCCGTCTTTTCTTGTACATCCGGTCAGAGGAAACTTTATTAAAATTAAAATCATATGGCTAAACATTTCCCCTTTGACCTAAAGTGGAAATATCCCAAAAAATATAACTTGAGAAATTAAATACGTTATTTTTGCAAATACCGAATTACTAGTACACATCTAAACTACTAGTAAACCGCAGTTTGATTTGGTAAGAATTGTACACACCTGGAATAAGTTACGAGAAGTGAATTGGTTTCCTTCAATTAGTTACATTTGTACATATACCTTTTGCATTATGGAAGGTAGGTGGTGTGAACATTTGCAGAGTTTAATAAATTGAGTGCAAAATTGATACTCTTACTTCCGATGTAGATTAGATGGGTCGATGCTCGAACAACCATTTGGGAGTTCTCGTTTGTTCTCAATGCGGCTACGGACTTTTGAGGCAACATAATAAGAATTGGTCGTGGAATGACGCTACCTTGAGTTTGAATAGTAGACGATTGGTTACCGGAGTTGTCATAAATAAGGACTCATTTATCATGCGACCTAATTCTGATACTTTACCGGCTCCGGCTACTATAAATCCAGCTGCAAGGAAACTTTTCGCGGAGGTACAGGTACACTGAGTTTTAGGTTTATGAATGGTATGACTTGTAGAAGACTATTCGAGTGAAAAAAAAATTCAGCTTGTAAATGCTCTTATTTTTGCAGATTTTTTGTGGAAAATGTAAAAGCCTTGTCGGACTAGAGCAGTTAGAAGGGGAAAACTCTAAGAATACATCATTGCAGAGATATTTTGCTTTTAACATAGGTTCTACAACGTTCATCCCAACAAAAAGCTGACAAATTCCACTTTCGTTCATCCTCTAGAATCTTACAAACACGTCAAGCTGACTTGGGCTTGTACTAGTAATTTTTTCCATGAAACTTGAAAGCCAACCCGAAACATTTGGAGCTTTCGAGTAGATTCAAACTAAAAAATTACATAACACATCTTAAACTGACTGTATATTTATTTTGAAACTATTTTAAGTAATAGCATTTATGAAGCTTCATACCAGTCGTGTCGTGACCAAAGTTTGATACATTTGTTTGTCCTCAATAACAAAACAAATTCAATAAAATATTTTTTTACAATTCTAGCCTGCTTCCGGTACTTTTATTCCTAGTCACACAGCATCGTATCGGTCATAACATTAGTTTACATTTATTTAACAAAACAAAACAACTATAAAAGACTAGATAAGGCATAAGAGTATCACTGGAGTTCGTTTCCATAAAGTTTCTTAACAATCTCTGTAGCACTAGGGACAAGATTAGGAGGCTCGGCGAATTTTTCCTGCAAAGCAAAACCAATCCAAAAACTCAATAACCCCCACCACAACCACAACAAGTAGCTGAATTACTGATAACTGTTCGAAACTTACGTTCGGAAATGACAAAACATTATTCTCAGGCGGTTGATAAGTAAAGGGATTCCACACGCCCTGAATCGAAGGACAATCTGTATGATGATAGTTCTTATAATGAGCCTCTCCATAACCTGCCGATGTCCTAAGCATTTCCAGCCATTTTGCTATTTCTTCTCTAGACATTTCATGCAAAGACATCCATTCCCGTCCCCCATTTACTAAAAAAAACACCAAAATACTCCATTAAACCCCGTTTTTATGCGTTAAAAAAAACAATAAGTAACCAATTCATAAACCGCAGCGTACAATACTCGGAAACGACTACAGGGCTCCTATGCCTCCGTGGCTTGAGATATAGAACAATGCTGGGGTTTTTATGGGCGAATTCCACAACGTCATTTTCGATAAAATCCCGAACACCGCGACTTCCTCCGTGACTTTTGCAGAACTTTATGGTCATTCGTTGACATTGGAGCACAAACCGCCCAACTCCATTTGCCAATGGGGCTGAAACGTATTTGGACTTCAGGAAAATATTATTTATGGACATTTTACTCTCCGATTTCGAGTATAAAATACCCGGTTTTTATTTTTTGTTGAAAAACCTCTAAATTTTCGGGTAAATCATACGGAATCTGAGCAATTGGGGAAATTGAAGAGGATGGATTTGTTGCGGGAGAATTCACTTTTTATTATTATTATCATTCAACTAACTCAACATCATCTGATTTTTATTAGCGATCGATCGATCGATCGATCGATGGATGATGGATCAATAATGATAAAGGTTGCGGAGTTTTAATTTAACCAGGATTCTAAAAAGGTCCTGGAATAAATCCTTTTTGGCAGTTATATTCCATATTTATCATTCTTTTGGATCTCCGACCGAATCTCCGTACAAATATCGGGCTAAAGGACGAAACGATAACGATTTGAAATTTTAACTTGTATTTTGTTAAGGTCAAGGTCGGGTCAATCTAGTGCTGGTTCTGGTAGTGGAGCTGTATCGGAAGTCCTGCCCCTGACCAAGGATTTGAGAACGGAAGGAATTGATGTAAACAGAAGGTCACGGCCAAAGCCAACGGAAACTCGGAAACGGAACACGGGTAAGTTTAAAAATATATTTATGGCATGATTTTTGCAGCGTTTAATAGTGTTTTTAAGATTTTTATTTATTTTTGTATAGTTTTATTAATCGAGCGATCGAGCCCGTCCAGATGTTGGGTGGCAGCTGTTTTATAAGGAATCGTCATTAAATCTGCTAGATTTGCACGGATCGTGAAATGAATATCGCTGCTATTATTAACACTAGCGTGTAGTTGTTGGTAGTCTCGGGGCTGCGCTGCGAGCTGCGACAGTCGGGATATACAACACAGACTCAGTGTAAAATTGGAGGAGACGAATTTAATTTTAATCAAATGATTCATTGATTGAATCGTCAAGAAATTAAAATGGGATTGAAGGCATTGTTCACGGGAATAACCGTAGGAGCGTTGGTAATCCTAACAGTATGGTACTATGAAATGTAAGTAAGTTTAAACAATCGAAGATCGTACTGCCAGCTAAACTACAATTTAGTATAACTTACTTAGTATTATAGTTTTATAAGAATGAACTTACTTCTTCCAACTTTGATTGCTTTTAACATTATCTATCTAGCATACCTTTGTGATATTCTATTTTCTAAGTCCTCTAACTGTGAATTAACAAGGGTTTGACGGCTGGTCATTCTTTATGTATGTTGGTTGCATGCTTAAACGACCTACATTTAAGGGGTCAATGCAATGGTCTTGTTACATTAGCGTTGAAAAATTATGTTTATAATGATTAGAAAATAGAAAATGATTGGATTCGCTGCTATTTGATTGTATTTTCCCCTTTCGGTTTGAATTAAAATTAGAGTTTAAATCTTGAGCGATTTGAAAATGCAGCATGTAGCCTATTCCATTTGTAACCGCTTATACATTTTCAATCTTTTATGTATAGCGTACCACATAGATGGATATTGTAGTGTTTAATTCAACCGTCTTATCGAGAAGGCTTGAGCTTGTGTCTTGGGTGGGGTGTGTAGTTGTAGCTCTCATTATATTTTGGGTGAAGGTGGTGGAAGCATGATGCTTTCGGGTAGTTGTTTACGCTTTCGAAGACGAGGAATTTACATTAGACGACATTCACTTAGGCAAATTCATTTCGGATTCAAAATCGCCGTTGGGGCAACATTGCTTCTGTATTTGCTGATCCCATTTTTGTACCACTTCAACGCCTCCATTCAACTTCATCTCGTCTTTCTACCCTTTGGTATGTATTTTTCTGAAGCTAAGCACATTTTCAAATTTTCTGTAAAAAGTCGTTGATTTAATTTAATTTATAATTTAGTAAGGTGGCCGACGGGAGTAAATTTTTCAGCTCCGGAGACAGAAGGTCTGAAAGGAACTAGAAATCTATACCTTATCCCGCAGACTGGTATATCAGTTGGAATATGGTAGGCAACTTTGAATTGAAACCGATTTATTCATGTATTCGTTAGGCTGGCTTAGGTAGTGACTTATTAAATTTTGCAGGCATATGCTACCAAACAGCCTAGTCGCAAGTGCTGATGGTAGAACGGATGATTTTTGGGAAACCTCTTTAAAAACTAGTGGGAAACCTATAATCATTTATCTACATGGGAATTCTGGATCGCGAGCAGGACCCCATCGCAAGGAGTTATATGAACTTCTTCAAGGTTTGGATTGTCATGTAATAGCTTTTGACTATCGAGGGTACGCAGATTCTACTCAAGTGCCCCCGTCAGAAACTGGAGTTGTTGCAGACGCTAAAGCCGTGTATAAATATGTTCGTTCTATCGTTGGTAAAAAATCGGAGTCACCGATTATAATTTGGGGTCACTCCTTAGGAACTGGGTAAGTGGCTTTAACGTTGTAGTTTAACGACATTTTTATGTTAAGACCTTGTGGTTCTTAAACTATAATTGATGTTTTACATAACCTGGTTTGTTTAGCGTTTCCTCTCATATGGTGGCTGACGTTTGTGTTGAAGGAGATGCTCCAAGTGGCCTTGTATTGGAATCACCCTTCACAAGTATTGGCGAAGAAGTGAAGCACCATATGCTTTCAGCGGTTAGAATTACTACTACCTGCCTACTGCGAAGTTATAATTAACTGACGTTCATTAACCATCAAGTTAACTGACTGCTAAATAATTTACTTTTGTCCTTAGATTTATCGTTACATGCCTGGATTTGATTATGTTTTTGTGAGGCCTCTACATCGCAATGACGTAGCCTTTCTGAGCGACGTTCATGTGAAAAAAATAGAGATTCCCATCGCAATTCTTCATGCCATCGATGACCCGGTTGTTCCATATTTCCTTGGGGTGAAAGTAAGCTATTTACTGAATGAAAAACGAGTTTGACAACTTATTGTTTTCCTGTATAGTTTTATATATATGCTATAAATGTATGTGGATAGTTATTCAACATCGCGAGGAAGAATCGTTCTAGTTCAGCAAAGCCGGTTTACTTCAAAAGATTTGGAGAAGGTTATGCCCATAAATTTATTTGCAGGGCCCCAGAACTGCCAGGTTTGGTCACCCATTTTATAAAGTGCATCGCTGGGGATAGTTGGCCTTGTGACGGATTTGATAGTGATGCAGTTATCAACTCTGAATAAGCAGAATAGTAGATTATTTATGAATATAAATATTTCAATTGCTCACTATAAACAACCTCAAGTAATATATTCCTGTAGTATTAATGGCGTCTGCAGGGATTCAAGTCAATAATAGTAATAATTGGTTTCGTTACCAGTTCCGATTTCAAAAGTTAACCAAAAGATAACTAACCGGTGCGGTGGTCCTTCAATGTTTTACATGTTAACTATAAAGTAGATGCATTGTCATTAAAGATGTGTATAAGTGTCTGTGATTAGACTAGAGAGACCTAGTTTCCAAATCGGATTTGTCTCAAAAGGGTTCGAAGAAGTGTAGATTCAATTTCAGTTGTGATAATTACCGTATACTTTAATTCTTGCAGTTCGACAATCGCTGTTTGAACCACACGCCCTATCTATTTGACTATGATTTTAATTTATTTTTTATATTAATATATTTGTCTCGTATATCAATATGAACGAAAACTGGCAGCTTATTAAAGAATGGATGCTATCTCTTGTATCAATAAAGCAGTTAAGAACCTTAAGCTAAAACTAAAAGTACGTTTTTATTTTACAAATGCGCTCTGATACTGATTCTTTATACATTACGTCTCGGTTTATCATTTCATTTTTATATTCAGTATGGTTAGAAGTAAACTATCAATATCAAACAGAAATATTGGTATTGATGTAATTTTTAAACTGCACTGCACCTTAAAGCAGGCCAACCTTAAAACTCACAAAAATCATCAATCTTCAGGTTCCAAAATTCATTGGTTTGCCCTAAAGATATCATAACTGAGAAATGGTTGACGCTGAACCGTTGAGAGTGCTTATATCTATTTAGAAGGCTTATAGTTCTTCTCGACTGTGTTCCTAAGTTTCGTCTTACATGCGTCAGTATTATTTTCAGAATATTGCTTCATCGAATGTGAAAGTCTTTTTTAAATTGAAAATTTTGCTGATAGGCGAGTTATATTGTATTGTAATTGAAGTAACAATAAGTCCGTCAGTCAGTTCTCCTCAGGTACATTTTCGTTGTGCAAATCGCCTTCGCCTCTTTTTGGTAGTTAAAAACTGATATTTCACACGCCACTCATGCATCAAACCCCATCGATTTCTCCAATAAAGGAGTAAATTAGTTGGATTTGAACTTGAGGGCGTGAGAGAATATTCAAAAACGGGATTTCCCATCCGGCCCATCCTTAACAAACTCGTGGCCCAAAGGATTGCTGCATTTTCCACATTTTACCTTAAAATAATGCATAATTTCAAAATCACTTCTCGAACAAAAAAATATAAGCTAATCGGCATAAATAAATTGGCAATAAATCCCAATCCCAACCTTGTATGCCCTCGGGGACTCCAAGTGTTTTGAGACCGAGTCGGCATGAATAGTTTCTGAGAATGCTGGCCATGGCGAATTGTGTTCAAATTTTTGTCTTGAACTGAAAAGTTCATATCCACATTCTGCACATTGATAAACTCCTAAAAACAAATTACACGATCTTAAAATAATAAATCAGAAATTAGGATTATAGAAAGGGAAATGCTGGGTTTAAAAAATCCTAATTTAATACCTGGAACAAAGTGATCCTTGTATTTTTCCTTGCTTTCCCAAAAGCAGAAAGACATTATGAATGATTTCCTTAAATTAGAAACACTTATTGAAAACTGATTTTTTGTCGCAGAGAGAGATATGCGTAAAAGTCAGCACTTTGAGTTGTGTAACTTTACCTCAATCTCAATTGCATAACCCTTTCGTCTCTCTCAATGCGAAACTCACGAGCTAGAGTGATACAGACAACCTCAAGAAGCCTTGAGATTTAATGTGTTTGTAGTGGCTAAAAGTGGCTTCCATTTGGCCCACTTTCACTCATTTCCTTCCTTATAAAATTAGCAATTTGAAGCCTTGCTTGAAGCTAAAGGTAAATATGATGGGGGACAATTTATATGCGAAAGTGTTGTGCTTTTTTGCAACCCAGCAACATCACATTTAGGTAGAGAGGAGAGGAAGGTAAGGACCAGCTAAGGGTTGGATGGCGTTGAGATTGAGATACTTAAAAGTAACGTTTACGGACTCATGATTCATATTCGTAAAAATATATTTATCTGGAAATTTTTCCAGATGCAAGAAAGCTTTAAGCTTTTTATTTATTTATTAAGAATCGAAAAAGATGTGACAATAATGGAATTTAATATGGACCAATAGTCA
>JAQFZX010000793.1:0-44493 GCA_034682405.1 Hydroisotoma schaefferi
CTATCCTTCCTCCATACATCTAGCCGGTATGCAATTAGTAGACGTGCAAAGATGATGTATGACAACATGGGGACCTTGCGGACGTAACAACCCATTGTAATGGGAAGCCCGTATTGTATCTAACCAATTTTAATTTTTTTTTTAAATTTAATTTAACAAACTGTTGAAGCTAGCTTGCCGATTCATCATTATTATTATGGTCCCTTGGATAACGTAGGCAGGCGATTTCCTTACCTTTCTACTATATTTCCAGACAAAATCCCGGTTAAAATAACTTTTCATCGCTTTAAGTACAATAATTAGTTTATGCATTTCTATGTTAAGTTAACGTCATTAGGTTTATCTAGATTAAGCTTCTACTGGGAAATGATCTATGCTAAGTATTAGCTAAGGAACCTCAAGCATTTACAAGCTAGTCAAAATGGTGTACTGAATGTTTTTTAACGAAGCCATTTCCCCATATTAAATCTGCATTCGATTTTGCAATGATTGCGATTGCAAGGAGCTTTACCCGTTGTACCTAAACTTAAAACGTACGCATGTAAATTGAACACTAATATTCTTACTCTTGCCAGAAACACAATTAACAAGCTATACTAATTCAAACAAAAGCATCATTATTAGATTGTATGAATCTGTCCTTAAGGCTGCCTTAAAGTTTTTACATTTTATTTGAACTTATAAATGAGTACAAAAAGCCTCAGCAGCATGTTTAAAAAATAAATGCATCTTTTGGGAATTGGGAATTAGAATAGTTTGCATAGTCAAATTTAAAGGGGAAATAGAGTACTCTTGGTAAAAATGATTGTCTGTCTGCTGCTGGGGTTTTAATGGCATTTAACGGATCTGGACAGCACCAGTATTAATTTTATAAAGGATGACTAGCCTATGCGTAGTGTAAAATGTCCGTCCGAATTTCGAACACATCCAAATTGTACGTACGTTAATCGAATGAGTATTTATTAGTAGCACCTATTCATATTTGAAGCTCTGAACGAATATACGCTCTACAAGGTAAAGTTTTAGTTTAGACTGAATTTTAGCTTATGTGAAATGACTGAAATAATTGCTAATCAATCAGATACTATCCACAGACTTATCAATCGAATTTACCAATAAGAAACTGCTAGTGCTGTGTTATGAAAATAATCGTCATAATAGTGCGCATTCCAATCAGAATCGAATCATAATATTAGTATTAATTTTTTCTGATGGATGAATTAGCTTTCTTTAAATTTTAACAAGTCCAAGTAGTAAAGAAGTGGGCGAATGACTACATACGTACTTAATTTAATATACAGTTTCTATGAACTGATCCAACCGAATGACGAATCTCACAGAAATAAAATAAACTATTAAATTGTTTTAGGTTGTTTCTAACAATCATAGGTTTTTTCCAAGTCAAAGTTAATCTCTACTTAGTTTTAATTTGTTGTCTTCATGACCATCCTTCATACTTCTACACGATTTGGGTTATAACTTTACTACCTCATCAATACATCTTGAATCTAATGCTGTTACAATTATTATTATTTAATTAATGTACCTAAAACATTTAGTCATCAACTTGTACAACTATTTCATCGTGTTATGTTTCCTTATTAAAATAAAGTGAACGAAATTTATTGAATTAAAAAATAAAGGGTTCAACACATAGTAAACTTTGTTTACCCTAAATCTTCGCCCATATGCCGCCCTCGTTAATTATGCCACATGCTTATCCTTTACATGTTAAAAGTGGTATCTCCTCCATGATAAACATGCTTCGAAAAATCTTTTTTCTGCATATAAGCCGCGGCATATGGACGAGGATTTAGGGTAATTAATTCAGCAATCTGAATCTCATTCTTGAAGCTAGTTTATCAATGTTTTAATTTAAACTGCTAAACTACTTACAACAAAAGACTAACCATTAACCATAGCGTTAGTGGGAAGAAATTGTTACACGGGTTAGGAATTTTATAGTAACTATACGGTTTCTTTTTTTTATTATTATCATTTCGCCACTTTTACTCATCACAGATTTACCTTGCAAAGCATAATTACTCTCAGCTAATTAAAACCAAACAAAGTAACGTAAAACTAGTAATACTTGGAAGGTAACCAAATCCAAACCATTTTCTCGGAGCAAGAAATATATTTAAATCTTAGGGAATTCTCTAGATCACAATCCAACTCTAACTAACTAATAACTCATATATCACACTTTTGTATTAAACTAATTTGCATCCTAAAAATGGAGTCCATGGTAGGATGCTCCACGACAAGATGGTAAAGCGAAAGGTTGTTGGATGCTACAATAATCTCTAAATCTGTGGTGCTTCACAAAGACGGTCATGTATAACAACCGAGACACTGATATCCAAATGCTTTCTTGCAAGTATACGACTACGAGGAACGGTATGCTTTAGCTTTCTGACAATCCACTTGAATGTTATTTTGGGTTATCTTTTTTAAATTTTTTAAGATTATTAATTTATCTATACCGATCCTTACGGTTTCATTTAAAAATATTGACTGTTTTGCATTGATAAAGTTTGTTATTTGGGTATATTGAAATTATTCATGTAACCACTTTTACTGACCTTAGTAATAAAATCTTAATAAATAATTAATATTAACTAACCGATAGACGATATTGCTTTGACTTGTTTCACGTTCAAAAAAATCTACTAAATGCACATAAATATCAGTGTGTCACTTGTTGTAATGAACTATCTAGCCAAGGAATTACCGTCTTTACCATCCTGCTGCAGATCATGCTGCCATAGCATTCCGACTTACAACCTTACAAAATATTATTAATTCATGACCATATAAAATATTTCTTAAGAATTTCATCTCATTCGAACAGAAGCGTATAGAAAGAAGAGGGCAAGTAAAATAGTATTCGTGGAGTAATTCTGGGGATCAGGACTGTGACCTTTGGAATGTGGTTTTTTATGGGGAGACTTAGAGGAAAGGTCACTAGGTATTGTATTTGGATGACTTGTGGTAAGATTCATAACATCATAATGAGGATGATGAGGATTGGACCCGTTGGGAAGGATTGAAATGGCTTGGGGCTTTTCCTTATATCGAATAGGAGGATTTTCCACGGGGGGAAGGTAGTTTCCACATTTTGGAAAGTCTGCAGGAGCCGGTAGCATCTCGGATTGGTTTCCAACCTGATAAATAAATGGTTTCCATAAATGAAATGGTTTACTGCATTTAATACCGATTATTAAAATTACTATGATTGCAATACCTGAAGAATAAAGCCCATTCCAACTTCGACATGAAAGGTTATGTGACAATGAAAAAACCAGAAACCAGGATTATCAGCTCTGAATCTTAAAATAGTATAGCCTCCATCAGGAACCGTGACTGAATCCTTGATAGGAGCGTTACTTCGCCTTCTTTGAATTAAACCCTGGAAAAAAGTTTAATCCCAGTTAATATTTGTCATGGTTAGGTATTGCCTAACGATTGCATAACGTCAAAAGCTGACGCATGGAATTCTCAAACAGCGTTTATTTATTGCTTAAAATAGCATGTATTTAAATTCCTACCAATTCATCACGGTGTTTGACGATGGCAGGTTCGGTTGTCTTATTCAATCGTTCCATAGCCACGACTCGAAATGCATGTCCGTGTAAATGGAAAGGGTGATTGGCATCAAAGGTATAACCCCTGTTGCGAAAAACGTTAAGCTGTTTAGAACTGCGTAAGAAAAAGCTCTTAAGTAACTTATCTCGACTTTTGTTTGCTTGTCTTACCTGTCAACAAGAACGAATTCAACTGTTGAATTTAAGTCTACTTTTATCATGTGTGTGCATTCACAGTATTCCGCTGTACAATCCACTTTCATGGTTTTATCATTGCAGGTTTCCAGCCTGGAAAAGCTTTCAGGTTGGGTCAAAGGTGGTGAAAGGGGCATTATATGGGAAATGTAATTCAACTGCGGTGTGTAAAGTTTAAACCCCTTGCGAACTAGAAAAGAATGAAGGATTCGTTTTTAAAGAGATTCCACTGCAAGCAGACTTATCAATAACTTTGGAATCCATAAACAAAAAAGTAAACTCACCTGTCCGTAAAGGAATATGGGGCCCATGAAACCTTAAGTTGTCAATCGGGTTGAAGTCATAGGAAAAGTAAAACTGATGATCAGCTTTCTCCTGGGTAATGATTTCAGGGTCGTCGTCTTCCGTACTTGATAACTCTGCCATTGTCATGTATCTTCCTTCGATTCCGGGTGCAATGTTAAGGGGATTTAGTTGCTGTTGAAGGATAAAGCTAGTTTATAGTATTGATTATAAGCAAGCTCATATCTATCAAAGTTAGTCCAGTGTACTCGTAGCTTTTAAGCAACTCAATTTTTCAGGCCTTAGAACATTTTTTAAGTAACAAAAATGCATGCATACCAATCCATTGACAGGGGCTGCAGCTGCATGCCAACTTTTTATCGAATGGTCCGGCAGTGATCCCCTAGGAACTGGGTTGTAGTTCAGCAGAGCTACTTGAAACGCGCTAGTGAAGCGATCATCGCAATCCATGAGGCCTCTAAATTTTATCCAATATGACCCTACAGGTTGATTCGCTCTGATGACGACATCCCATCTTTCTCCAGCGTAGATTACTGTCAAGTCATCAAAGATCATGCTTAATTCAGTCGAATCATTCATCCGCTTTTTGTAAAGGATGCTACCAATTCTTAGTAGTAAATGTTTACCAATGGAATCAACTGGCTGAGGTTTTACATCAAAGCCGTCCGTGGCAATGACAATCATTTTATGGTGCTCTATGGACATCTCCAAAGGACAATTTAAAACGCCATTACTAACCAGCCTCAGGCGATAGGAACTTCCCTGATCAACTCGGACTTCATTCAGGGGGACGAATGGTTTTTCTCGTGATTGTAAAGTCTAGATAAAAAAAGATATTGCACTTATAAGCAGCTAGAAGTAATTTTAATAGTGATTTGTCACGAAGAATGCCAACAAGGTGGATGTTAGGATGATGTAAATGCTACTTTAACCTGTCACGTTTGTTCATTGATGCATTCAATCATTTTCGTTTTTACTCAACCAAAACATTTAGTAGCTAGAGTTATGTAAACTCGCTCGCTCGCTGTTTTTTTTTAAAACTTAATGTTCTTACCTCATTTTCCGCAAAATCATAAAAAAATCCTGGAGGCAAGCCTTTCCCATTGATGAGTACCCCTCTAGGTTTATTATCTCCATCTGCGTGATGATGATTCAAAAACACTGGAAGAGACAGATCGGCTAACCAGTCCCAAATTAGAAGCTCATGTTCAGGTAAATCGTGGTCGTATAAGCGGTTATCCTTTTTAGGCTGACGGACGATTAAGTTACCGGCGATACCGTCCCCACGTTGGAAACCGGCGTGAGAATGCCAGAAATATGTACCTCCAAGGGGTACTTCAAATTCGTATCTAAAAGTGGATGAAAGGATCGTTCCTGAGGGTTAGTAAAAAACCTGAAAATCTCTGAAAGCAAGGCGTTTAGACATTATAAAGGTCCATACCTAAACTCTGCTCCAGGGGGAATAATACATTGGGTAACCCCCGGAACACCATCCATCCATGGAGTCTTTTTCTGGTGTATTCCATGCCAATGAATTGCTGTACCTTCACCAAATAAGCCATTTTTGACATCAACTACTACAGTGTCTCCTTCGCAGACCTAGAAAGATAATTCATCCTTAATGAAGCTTTGATAATGTGACATGACATGTATATTGTCCGATTTGCCATAGGTTTAAAGAGCATTGGACCCCAATTAATCTACAGGGTTGTTTATTTAGCTTCTTGATTTGTCTCTAGTTTGCATGGATTTCATGACTACTTTTGACTTTTGAGCGTATAATCAGCAACCAACTAATTAAGGCTATCACCTTTCTTCAGTGTGTTTTTGCCGTTAATATTTCGTGGAACTTATTCTACTAATTACTTTCTAACAAGCAAAAATATGCGTCTATAGTTTTCACGCAGTTATCAACCTACTCTGCTGCATGACACGATTTTTAATTGACATGGCTTGCTCTGCTGCAGCTTTACTAAACAAGAAAGCATTCATGCCATCAAGCACAGGTCCTTCTTGCTACGTGCGCACTGTATTTTTCGCAGCATGTAATGCAGTGCAAGGCAAAAATCAAATTATGTACCCTTATCGCTGGTCCTGGCATGAGCCTATTAACCACGGCAATAGCACGTCTCACGCCATCGGCAGGAATACAATCGAGTCTACTACAATCAGAGGTTATGTTGGGGCACTCATAACAGGCTTTTGATAAGCCCCAGTAATACTCAAGAGTGAAGTTATAGCCACACGTCATCCTCTTCAATGGGTCTGATGAACATTCTCGGTAACAAGGGTGCTTCTCGGGCAGATCTGTCCATAAAATATTTTCCATGAAAAAGTTGTAAACACAAAATTACCTGACGTTATCCAGTAACTCATAATCATATCCGTAATCAAAAGTCAACTTTCAGAACAATTGAAAATTGAATCAAACATAATAACATAAAGCTCATATGATAAGTGATCTAACAGTCATCTTATTTTATGAAAAAATATTATATAAACCATGAACAATTCCGAAACCTTGACTTAAATACAATGCCAATGGCTCCAAATTAATGCTAATCCACGGGTGTAGTACTCTTGCAATTATTGGATCAAACCGGGTTTAAAAGTTACTCTTATTAGATAACTAAAATTGTATAACAATTCCGCACACATCTGCAAATATTACCCTCTCCCTATCTCTTTTGTACTTGATAGTTTAGTAATAAACTAAGCAGAGTATGAAGTTAGATTATGTAATAGAATATGGAATACAAGTATTTTATTTTCCTCATGCTCAATCAGTGTCAACGTTCACCCATAAATTTTGAGCCAAGCTAATTTTAATTAACATTACAGCAAGACCGATAATACTAACACCTGTGCGGTCATAAATATTTAACGCGAGCGAGATCTACTAGATTGATCGGTAATGAATTGATTCGTAATGAACTTAATTTACAAAAAATGTCCTAAATAAAATTGTTGTAGCTTAAAATGAAAAAGGTTGGCCCAAACGGTTTCGCATGTTTACGATGATATTGACAGCGATCCGACCAGTAGCATTATATCGTTAAGTGGATTTTTTTTCGCAAAACTTGCTTGCGTTTATTTAACTTCGTGTAACTACTGCACGCAGATTTGACTTGGAACTAGTATGCTACTTTTATCGCATTATACACGGAAACTGTGAATTTATTGCAATTAATTGTACCCCAACTGCCCAACTACCATTTTTCTGCTTGTTATCCTTCATCACCGAATCATCTTCTGCATCCGTATAAGAAAGGCTTTCGATTTCATCCTTAATAGCTTGTGGTATTTTTCATCAAAATAACTCTAAAATTCTAAATGACCTTGCCCTCATTTGTTAAACAAAGGATTTTTAGGCTTAAGTTAAGAAACTGCGGTACGCAAGGAATAAATACTGCTGTTATATGTGCTTATGAGTGGTATTACATTTAGCAGACAGGCAAAGTAAAGTTATTGTTGAAATAGCAAGAAATTTACGCTAAAGCTTCATGGCAATTTTAGTATTATCACGCTACCTGACTTTGGACTTACGCCTGTACGTAGTCATATTCAATTCTAACCTCAACAAAATATCATCTTTTCTTACTTCATGGTAACATTTCGAAATCTTTGTCTACGCTGCCAGAATGCAATAAAGAAATGACAAAAAACCTTTAGTATGCTTTACCTTCGAAAAGCTTCTATTGTATGTATTTACCTTAACCAACCTCCAAACAATTTTATAGTCTCTGTTCGTAGCCCGTAATCATAAAATTTTGCACTGACTGCAATCAATAGTTAGTACAAAATAGGGTATTCTGCCGTATGCCAATGTTAAATGCAGTGAAATCAAATTACAAATTGGATTGGAATGTAAGTAATAGTATAGTTTTAAAAATAATAAAGCTTTGTTTAAACATTGTTATTGCAGTTTTAAACAGAGATATTCCTATTAGATAGGAGTAAACGTGTGAAGATATGAACCTTGAGACGATAATTAATTATTTTATTTTAGTAGTAAGCTTTAAAGAAATAATTAAGCTGCAAATTAATTCTTTGTTGAGCTTGAGCTGGAGCTCATCAAATTATTAGTCTGGTATCGCATATGAAAGTAATACATGGAATAACTCAAGCTCTAGATGCTAATCCTAGCTACCATCAGGTACTAATTAATTTTATTACTTTCTTATGAATTTAAGATAACTTAATTAGAAATTGATGGATTCTCTCAATCTTGAATGACTCTGTCGATAATTATTTAAAAAGTTAATTAGCCCTAAGCGTCAATAACTAAGAGATGGCTACTAAAGGAGATCATTGATGCATATGAACCGAAATATATTCGCTAAATAAAAGTAAAACTAATGAGAGGAGTCCGAGCTTATTACTAAATATATCTATTTGATAACGCTGAAAGTAAGGTTAATTTTAAATAGATTATTAATTATAGGTTCGTACGACAATAACCTACATGGAATTTATCTAATAATCCTTAACGATGTGTATCAAAGTAATAGCGTAATTACTTTTAATTTCAGCCCCTTGAAATCAAATAGCGACCGGTCGCTTGATTACTTTTTCCAATGCATTATTGTATCGTTTTTGCAGTGCAGTTATTACTACCATGTACATGTTTTTGCTGATTTTAATGTGGATTACCTCAAGTGAAGTGTTTATATAGCGAAAACTGACATGAAAGCGATAATTTACGTCTATTAAACTGTTGAGTAATCCTGCTTTTGAAATCTGACATAGATATTTTTTGGCCGAAGATAAGATGTCAAGTTATTTTGATAAAGGCTGAACTTTTTAAAACAAACGACTACAGCACAGCACTGGTGACTGGAGAGTTGACGTCAGAATGTTTATAAATGCGTTTCTAACTTATTATTAAAAGCGTAAAAGATAAAATAATCTTTGGATCCTACAATAGTTAAGAGGCAACCTCATGTGATGAACCAACCAAATTAATGCTAACGAAAATAATGAACCCTTGTTCTGCAGATACTTGGGACACAATTACTTGAATAAATGCATTTTTATATTAACATTGGTCTATTACTTAAATCAGGTTACATTACCTGCAGCAGGTTGAGTTGTCACTAGATCCCAGTTGAAAATACTAACCCATGCAAAAATCAATAGGGCAATAGAAAAGCTAAACTTGGAATCCATCGTGCAGTGCTTGGCAGGACTGGATCTCACTCACTTTTATTTTAAACAATGTCACAAAAACAAATAATGTTTATGTTTATTCACAGCTTAATTATTCTGGTTATCGAACTTTATGTAGTGTGTTTTATTTTATTCTAAAATCACAAACACTTGAGCATAGCATACACGCGGAACCGGTGAATAATTCTCATCTCAGGTGCACCTTAACAAATCTTTTATTCTGTAAGAATTTGTTTTGAATGTCTTAATAAAGTAAAGGGTTAAGTAAAGATGTTGCTTCACTGAATATAATTTCGCGACTGACTGATTATAACTGTGGATAATCAATTCGCAATTCGTACTAGCTTGCTTCTGGAACGAGAGGCTTGCTTATTTAGACGATGCGGATATGCTGAAACTCAATGTAAGAATTGAGGTTCTAGGAACAGCTAAGAAGGAACGCTTGCGTTTGCTCATTTGCAGGAAAAAATCATAGTTAAGGTGAACAAAGGCGAGATTTTAAAACTACGAGAGGGGCGATGGGACAGCTTTGCAGTTCTTGAAACAAATTTGGCTACAAGTCTGTATTTTTGCACGTTTATAATAACCTATACCAATGTTAGGTTGAAATATAGCTATGGGATTATTAACGACTTGACTTGACTTGCAATGCAACTATCCTTGCGTATGAAAACGCCAAACTGTATCTGCAAAAAGATATAATGATTTTTCCCTACCACCTCAGTTGAGGTAGTTGTGAAGTCATCAGGATGTCAATTAAGAGTATGAATCCAGATTGGGGAATATCTTGCATTAGTAGAATTTGCCTAGATGGTTTGAGCTAGTTCTTAATGCTACAGCAGGTGCTTCTTCAGTTCCACCACTGATTGTTGGATATCTTTAACAAGTAAGCATTGACTTTCTGTCTCTGTACAGAGTAATCTTCAAAACGTCAGGCATTACTATTATGTTTTTATCATAATCATTAACTCAGAAACAATAAATATCTCAAGTCAAGTGCATATGCAAGTGAGTTGGGTATGTTCTGCTTTGAACGAGTTAATTCACGTCACTATGAAAAAGTTGATGAAAATGTTCTAAGAAAGAAATTGTAGGCAGAGGAACTTGATTTGTAGGTGGTTGCAGCTACCTTCATTGATGAAAAAACAACTTTGGAGTTCATAGAATGAGTCAATGTGCGTGTAATGACGTGCAAGAAAACAGCTATAGGTACAGGCTTTCAGTCAATGAATTGGGAAGATTTTCTTTTAATACTCTTTACTTGGAAGTCATGTTCACATCATTTCCCAATAACTTCGGAAGAGTTGTCTTTTCTGAGTTTAGACGACTTCAAACTTGAATACTGTTAGCGTTAGCGTTAGCATTGCTATTTGATCGGTTTAATTTCATCGGTTGATGTACTTTTCAGCTTCAACTCACCGAAATTGGAAAGAAGGTTCACGTAAACTGTTCAGATATGCTTTGATTTTTCAGAAGTGGATTTGGCCCCAAGAGTTCTTCGCTGTAGAATCCTGAAATTAAGCAGTTCGTAACTACTAACTGGGAATTTAAATAACGTCATAATATTAGTTATAAACCGAGAAGGACAAACTAAGCTCATATTTTACAGGAATTCTTTTGCTGTCTGTAATGAGGTAATTAATTTTCTGTCAACTAAGCAACTTTACGTTGTTGTTTTGCTTTTGGGGTGAATTTCAAGGTGGCTTGAGGTTTAAGGTATCGTCATCACATTCGGATAAGAACCTCTGAATGGAGAATCGAAAATTTTTTAGTGGCCCATTTGCCCATTTGACTTTACAGGTATGTTTTAACTTATTTAGTGTAAGGGGCCTATTTAATACTAGATTTGTGTCGCATCCGCAAGGTTGAAGTTTACAGACGGCAAGTACCGTAAAACGGTATTAAAAGAGCAAAATTGGCAAACCTGCTTTTCCTTTTTTAACAGTAAAGGGTGAAAATTTAAACTGTGAGGGATATTAAAAAAAGATCGTTAATTAGAGGACTTATCAAAATGTTCAAGGCCAAGAGGTACACATGCGAACGGAATAAAGAGGTTTTACAACCCCTGAATAAAGAATGATTACATTTACGCCTGCATCCACAGACTGAATTTACAATAACCCTATAGTTGTAGTTTTTCAGGGCCTAATTTTAACTAACTACCTACAGTAATTTAGATAACTATCTAAAAGAAGTGTCAAATCATCTCCACGACATCATCAAACGTTTTAAAATATTATGGAGTACTCTTTTTATGCGCTATGGCTAAAATGAAATACTGCAAAAATATGCAGAAACTTAATAGTGTAATGAGAGGAAATGATTTTCAAAATATTATTTAAATTATTGGCGAAGCCAGGGCTATACTGTGCTTACTGTGAATACTTAACTTAACTAATAAAAAAACCTAATAATAAGTTACTAATTAAAGCAATTAGTGTCGGAAAAACGTGTCCATGAAGGTTCATAATATTGTAATAAGTAAAACTTAAAATCGAAAGATGTTACCCCAAGTTAAACGCTACAGAAAGGTCTTGTTAGTGAAATGAAGTTCCCATGCTTAGATACAGCGTAAACGCACACATTTACATGCAGAATGCCAATCAGAAGGATGTACAACTTTAGTAAAGAATAATGGTACCTTTGTGTGATACAAATTCGCAGATATTTGATATTTTCTTGGTTATTAAAAGTTATTGAAAGCATGGACATTTTATAAATCCCATGCAAAATACTAATTATTTTTGCATGACCTTGTTTCACTTTCAGAGAAGTATTTTCAGAGCCTTTTCTTTCAATTTTAATCATGCGTGAAATATCCAGTAAGTATGACACAAATAAATATAAATCAGTCTAGTAAAATACCCTTCAAGTTCAACCAATAGATCCAAGCCTTTTACGCCAATTTCGTTTGCAATTATTCAGCATTTTTAGACATAGCTGGCACAATGGCGATAATTATAATTGTCTGCTATTTTACCAGAATAAACTAACTTATTCTTCCACACGAACCTGAATTTGTATTCACCAACTCATTTAATATTTTCAATAAATATTCTAAAATATTGGCAGCATAGCATGCTCAGGTAACAAGTGGTCTAATCAAGTCACTAGGAAATATCAAACACTTCGGATCGGACAGACAGTTCAAGGTAAACCCTCACAGCACAAATGGGAGTGATGTTAAATTTAATTTTACTTCATGTTAGCTACTTTCATCCCGTTTTTTTTAATCCGTTCAGAAACAAAACTACAAGGTAATGTTCCCATTCTGAAGTTGGTTCTGATAGGTTGTGGACAATTCTTAAAAACCCGTTAAAATACCTTTAATAGCTGGAGGATAAAATCCGATGAATTTAAACTGGAATAGTAAGCTTAGTCACCATTAAAATACAATGACAGTCCGAAGTTAACTTTCCTAACAATTTCAGATATCAAAAGCTCTGTTTGAATAATCAACTCTACAGAATTTCACCAAAAGTCACAAACAATCTAATGAATGGTCACATTACATTGTACAATGCCGTTACTCCTACCTACAACACTGTCGTCTGTAATGGAATCTTTTCACTTGCAATGTTAAGTGAACAGTAGTAAAAATCGCAATTGGAAACCAATCCATGATTTTAGTTCTACAATCATATAATCCATTACTGTACCCGACAAATGGGGCTGGAGCAATTTGTCACGCACTGGATTCACTTTCGCAAACTCTGTCATATTCATTCACTAATTGTAGTAACAGTACAAGTAGTATCAACAGCATTATTACGATCGCAAAGCCGTAAATCTGATTGCTCACGACGCTGCTATCTATATATATATCTGTTGATCTCGACTGAATTGTAATTGCTGTCTGCATAGTTCCTAGCTACGAACCGTGCCTTATCGGTTTAATCCATTTGTTCGAAAGATCCCTGAATACTTACTTTAGCCCACATGAAGCGTAATAGGGATGAGATGCAATCCACTCTACTAAATGTGATCCCAGTCCTACAATACCAGACAGAATCTAATGCTAATATCTGTAAACTCTTATCCTCATTTGGATCAAGATTCTGATAATAAATTACTCCCTGATCCCAGTTTCTTTGCTTCTTTAGCAGCAGACAATGACCAAAATGGAATTGAATGGGTACGTTAATGGAACTACTGGAGCTGGATGGAACCACATGCCAGTCAAAATCATGTAATTGTGCATCGAGGACATTTCTTTGTGGTGGTCACATTATAAAACATTAAGCCAAGCTGTACAGTTGACAGTAGAGCTGAATCTCTTGAATAAAAACGCTAATTCAATCATTCAGAGTGAAGAGGGATATGCATATTTAAATGCTAGGACAATATCCCTACCGTATCCGTTTCTGGCAGTAAAATATGTAGCAAACAAGAGCAAGGCAGAGGGTAAACGGTTTCAAGTTGAATTTGGTAATGATTTGCTTACACAACTAATCTTAATTCGTATAAGTTATTCAATCCCACGATTGCTGAGAGTGTGCTTAAAAAGGGAAGTCCCAGTTGTGTGGACTTGGAAACTTTTATGTTACATTTGGTTTAACAACGGACCTAATTTCCGTCCGAGAGAGCATTATTTTTATTTATTCATGATATCATTATTTTCTGTAATCTGTAGTTTACTTGGTTGCTGAAAATATGAAATTTTAGGGTTTTACAAGTTCTCTAACGTAACTGTTCTCTTGTAAAGAATCTATCTGGTTTAAATTTTAATTGACTTTACTAACAATGAGTTATTATTAAATCCGTATGGTCCTTTACAACATTTTTGCACATATTAGAAAACTACAAGTTTGAATTAAGTTCGAACATCGTCCAAACAATGTATTTTATTTTGCCAAAATGCTGAATAAGACTATAAGCGTTCGTTTGAAGTAATTGAATTCAGTGTTATAAATAATTGACGATCTAAATCTAATAAATCCAACAAATGCTTGTATCTTCCTTCATCTACTTTATTCTTGAGGAGGCTTTTAGAACCAAACGGTTAGAAAGTAGAAGTAGTTCAACAGAGATGGACGAAGCAGCTTTGATGCTACTTTTGGTGGAATACATTCACTTCGCAAATGATTTCGGACTACGCGTTTTACTTTAATAACTAAATATAAGGAATCGTACTAATTTTATTTTAATTTCATTGACATCCTTGGTATTGGTCGTTGTTTACTATACGGAAAAATTGAAAACGGAACCTGCTTAAACTCAAATTTAACCATTTTTATACACTGAGATTAGAACATCTAAAGTTAAAATTAAACTGTTGGTTTATGTTAACGTTTACATTATAGGGAACTGTCATCTGAGGACATAATACTGTTTTATTGTCCATTGAAATGGTAAATTACGGACATTAGCCGCAGACCCAAGGACAGATTGAAAGCTACATTTGTATTATTATGATAATAGACGAAGCATTCTTCTAACCTGCTTCAGGTTTTTTGGATTTCATTACCTACAGATTTCATAAGAGCTTTAAAAAAATATCTATCTTCTCGACCATGTATTAATAACTTTTGAGGGTTAGTAAACTTTAAACAATAATGCATTTAACTAAGCAATAAATTCTAGCTGTTTCAACTTCTGTTGTTGAGATTTGAGATTGGTTGAAGTAATTACAGATTAGCAGACAGATAACACGCTTTTATTAGTGATATTATTTTCTCTTAAATTCTCTTTTAAGACAGTTGCCTATTTCTTAGCTCGGACGAAAAAGATACCTACAAATACAAAGTACTATTTATATTTCGATAAATACTACGTATTGGTTGTAACAACAGTCAGTATAATATGATAGCAGTTAGAGAACACTAAATAAGTATGAAGACCCACAGCCATATCAATTTAATTACTCAGCCAGCAAGGCTAAATCTTAGCTTTTGTACCAATCAATCATCTTATTTTGGTTGAAAACTGTAGAGACGTTATAATTTCTAATTACTGCAAAAGCTCTCTGATTTAGCTTGTTAATTATCTTTATTGCTTACATCCAGAGATCAAAGTTTGAGAAACTTTGTTGCTCTACCCATATTTTGTGCTTATTACAACTTGAAATCGAATGTAATCTTAAAAGTATACTTAGATCAATTAATAAATATTTGAATTCACATCAGTGTCAATTTTTTTTTTAATTCTTACAAATTGAGTAGAAAATGTACGTTCCGGATGGGTTAAATAGTACACAGGCCAATTACAAACATGTCTTCCTGCTTCACATTTTCCAATCAGCATGTTTTAATTTTAGTTGACCTCCTATGTAATGTAGGGTTGTATTTAGCTTTTATTTGTATGAGTGACTGATGACAAAATTACATACGAAATTATGGAAAGATATACCTGTCTACACGGAATAACAAAAATTCCCCTCAATCCATCATATTCTAATCTTTAAAGGGCAAGTTCTTTTACAAGGAGAAATGTGTATTTACTTATTTTATGGTTGAAACTTGCAACAACTGCCCTGTTGATGGTTAAAATACCTTGAAAATCTATATTTAAAGTTCATTGATTTGGATTCCTAGCACTTGGGATTTCTAAGCAATAAATAGAATGTCCATGCACGACTGCAATACAAAATCCGGTCACTACCAAGTGCTCTGAGCTAGCATATGTCATGTCTAGCACTATCACCGGCCCAAGTTATTCAAAGTTGCATATTTTAAATAATCTGTGAATAAAATAGGAATCCTACTCAGACTGAACAGGTTGATGATCATATTCTTCGTGATACAAAATCTTAACCAAGAAAAGCTGTAAGGCCAGTGGAGATAAAAAGGGAAAGTGATTCCTCCACGAACAAACAAACATAATACAATTTGAAGATAGGATTCATTATGATATGTTCGTCTGACAAAAGAATAGGGCAGACAGGCTAGGACCTGGAATGATTATTGAGTTCAATTTATTTACTCTGAAGGAATCGCATAATCATCGATCGACAGACGAAAAGGATCATCAAGACATTTATTTCATCATCCAACCAAACTATTCATTGATGAGTCGTAATTTCATCAATTAGGGTACTTTGAAAATCATCCAAGAGATAACAATGTAATGAACCTAATTTATCCTCGAATAAATTTTGCATTTTGCATAATCCAAATTCAAATGATGTAACTGACCAACAGTTTGGCTAATGCTCGGGTGATTATTTCTGTAATTTTTATTCTATTGGCCTTCTCATCTTCAGAATAACGGGAATACAAAATGTAGCAAGTGCTCAGTGCTGACTGTGCCGCATTGATGCATTCGTAAATTAAATGACAGTAATCGTGTAGTTAGTTATTCTAAGCGTTCGTTTATATTAAAATAAATACACCGCGCTGCATAGTGGAACTTAAATTTAACTTTGATTGTATCGGCAAGTGAAAGCAATACCTACCTACATAAAATGAGTTTACGATTAAACTTCCTTTATGCCCAAAATTACACTAAAATGACCTGACAAGATATACCGATTGCCAATAAAATTACTATTGGAACAAAATACCACTGGCGATAGTATAATTATCAAGTTACAAGGGATCCTTGTTCCTTAAAATAATGTACTATTTCATTATTAAGGTGAATAGCAAAAATTACGTGGAAATTAAGCTGATTAATCAGTCAGGATCATTAAAAGCCGGTGAACCCAGCATGGTCTTATTGCTGTCATACCTATAATTATATCCTAAACGGTACTTTTGTGTGTGGCCACTATAAACAATTACAAACCCGCTTTGATAATGATGATGATGATCAAGATACTTTAGTATCCATCAAGCGTAAGGTAAACTAAATGTTTAAACCAAACATGGCTAGTTTACTTACTTTTGCAGATTTCATACAAAATTACCCTTTAAAATAGAGAGAGAGAAGATGCCTTAAGAAATATTTTTGCATGTGAGGATTGTACACAAAACAAAGTTTCCTCTTGTAAATAGATGCACACGGTCTTTAAGATTATTTTAGCCTGTTGAGCAGATTAGTTTACGTGAAAAACGTGAAGTTACAAACTAGGTCAAAAGAAAAAGGGAGTTGTAAGTAAGATCACTCATCGCATCGGAAGAAACAGAAATACCAACCACTTACTTGTGGTTTGTGCTCATCCACACAGAATGCACACATACAGTGGATTACAGAGTTAACATTAGCATATAATATTGGTTAGTGTTGCAGTTCGAGAGAGTCCAACTTTGTTACTAGTGATAGTGCAATAAAAACGCTGCTGAAAAAGTGCAGCAAACCAAAAAAAACCATTTGAATAAACCATTATTGATATTTAGTACTGAAGAAATTTAATGAATGATCTTCCATGCTTGCTTGCTGAATCAAAGCTTTTTCTATAAACGTCACTTGAGGTAGGTAGGTTCTTAGGTAAATAGTAGCAGCTATATGAATGCCGGTCTGTTGATTTTTTTAATGGCGCTTGTAAAGTTAATTGAAAAATTTAATCGTTGATATGAAAGCAGCGTATTTAAACAATTTAAGCTCAAATGATGCTGAATAAATCTAAGTATCTCTATTTCTGTTAAAGCCAATGCCAACTCATAGGAAAAACAACTATTTTTGTAACATTCTTCAGTACGATAACCTTCAAAAAACCCTATGACAAGCGGATTCCAAAGGAAAAGCGAATGATTGTTAAATAAATGACAAAATATGATCCTCAGAGTGCAAAAAACACCTTCAGTTCTGCTACTGTCATAATAACCAAACCGGACTCAACCTGCATCTGTTTTCCTTTTTACCTAAGATTAGTAAAGAAGCTTATTTATAACAAGTCGCATCCCCCTTTATTCCGAGGAAAGAGAATTCTCATGCAAGTTTATGCTATGCTCATCCACTATGATATACGTAGAATCCTTACGATAAATATTATATTAGCCCTTAGTTGTGCATAGATTTACACTAAAAGTTTATTTTCGAAGTAGGATTAAAAACAATTCGTTAATGTATAGTATCATCCTGATAAGAGAGGACTGACTGATGGGTGTTTCAAGATTGGAAAGGCTCGATGGAAGTTAAATGCATGCAGCGATGCAGATAGTGTATTTCTTGGCATTCTGTATATGCTACTTGGTTAGTGTTCTCAGGACTTGAGAAGAGTTTGAGTATCATCGCTTCGACTTCAGTACCCCTTCGTTCTTCGGAAGCCACCACTTTATGTTATGATTCACCTCACCTTCAGAATCCTTCTGGTCAAAGGCTAATACTGAGAATTAACCACTGCACTATACAGTTTAGTAATTGTCATTTTGATATTATAAAGTGAAATATAGGAAGGTAGTACTACTATTACATTATTGCATCCTTCGTAAGTCTCCACCGCTTGAATTACAATTACTTTACAATCACACAAGGAAAGGGTTTGATTTTGAGATTGCATCGAGATAGATCAACCAGAGAACGAGTTGTAGGATTGCAAGAAGGCAAAACTAAAAGGCTTAAGAAGGTAGTACTTACTTACTTTGAGACCCACGATCAGAGGAAGTACTGCTACTAAGTGCAGTTGCAGCATTAGTATTACCTACCACTACTTACTCCTACGAACTACTCCTAACTTTTGTAATATTGTAAGAATCAGAATAATAATAATGATAATATTATACTGGGGTCCGTCCGTCAGTTTCACTCTCGTTTATTGTTGCCGTTGTTGTTGATGTTGTTCTCAAAGTTAATGAATAATAGCAAAGGTGTCCATTGGATTTGCTTCATTGCATTCCAAGAGCTTCAGTGGTCAAGAGTGTGGGCAAAGTAGTGGATATCTGCATCAGTATATTGTTTTGAGACTGTTTCAATCTGCGAATAAAAACCTAACCAGTTAAAGACTGGTAAGGGAACGGGCAAAGGTGGGTTCGTTTATTTAACCCTGAACAATTCGGAGTGGTTTTAATGAAACGGGTGATATTTGGATTAAACCTGAAAAGTGACATTAAGAAATGAATGAGAATTCATAGGAGTCTTTAAATCCTCTTATTTTATAACTTTCCTCGGGGAATTGCAATGAAATGCAATATATTCCTGCAATCTTTCCTTAAATTGAAAGGATTCTGAGAAATAAGGATACTTTCGTGGATAATTTACATCTCTGCCGGTGAATTTTATTTTGTGGGTTAAATTCTGAGAGACTTGACTTTTCAAGAATAGAAGGGATAACAATTAAAAAACACATTTGGAATCTCTGAGACTGAACCCTCAAAAGCTGGTACAATGTAAGTATCCGACCTTCTGGATTTAATATTTTCTTAATGATAAGGATTCAATAGTTTAGTTACTTGCAGATTCAATCATATCGTATTCCTTACAAGCTATCAGACATCTATGAATGAAACTAAATATTTTGTAGATGTATTCCTGCATATATGGCGTTTCAATGAGTTAAAATATGCAGTATATTGCCATATTTATTTAGTACACTTGGAACAATTTATAAATGATGTGAAAAGTATCACAAACTGTCTGAATAACTTTTTTGGGTATCATTTTCCCAAATTAGCAAAAATTTCAAAAGAATATCTTCAATATTTTTGTAAATTACAAGTCATATGCAAAACGGAACTCATGTTATTATTGGGTTGTTCTCCTCGGTTCATTGCAATTTGAAAATTTTATTACCTATCTTTAGGGATTTTAATGAGTACTCGTCCCATGAAATAATACCCCACGAGCCCGAGTATGTCTCGTTCTTACATAACAAGTGCCAATTTTCATAACACTTTGCACCTCATTACTCTCGTGCCAAGTCAGTCAGCCAGAATTCGTCTTGGTGATGACTTTATAGTGAATCCGCAACTTTTGCAATGGCATTTATTACAGCCCAATACACACAACCGCCTGCCTGATGTTTTTCTATCATTTCATTGAAGTTTGTATTATATAAACCGGTACACAGGAAACGAATTTCTAGCCAGATCATACCAGATGAGATGAGATGTGTTGGGTTGGAGTATTTTATATTTATTCAAATAGGAAGTGATTTGGTCAACCAAGATCTTTTCAATATATCACAGCTAATCTTTAACAATAGCAGAAGCAGCCAAGTCCCAAAAGTATTCTATAACATTTTTGTGGTCACGGGAAATTAAAAAGTACACCCTCCTGATAGTCCTTTAAAGATAGATAGGCAAGCGTAAAGCAAGTTATTGTGGCTTTTGAGTCTCTTCCTCTTGAGGTTAGTTTAGTGGATTTTTAATTCTAATAGTTGACTCTCTTCATTTGAAAATTATATCATTAATCTGCTTATTTATTATTTTTATTATGGTTCCTTTAAAACGCAACTCCTTGGGTGATCCAAGAAGGGGAAGTGCGTGAGGTTGATTTTTTGCTGACAATGTGCCAAGTTCCTCGCCAACTATATTTTAGGATGGATTAAATGCAACGACTTATGAAGCTTTGTAAACTGAATCTTTGTAACCTGATGATAAGTGGCTGGTGATTGAATTGAATCTTTTGAATACCATTCTGAGATCACATTACCATAAAGAGTTACAAATTATTAAACAACTCTAAGCTGTCCAATTATTCATCGTATTTTGTAATAAGAACGACTGAATTCATTATTAAGCTATGAATAATAGCTAACAAGGTTCCAAGACGTGAAAGTATATAAATTCTTATTTAAAAGAGCATTCGCGAAACAATTAAGGTTAAAAATTAGATCTGGGATGAACAATTAGGGCAGTCGAAGTGTAACTTGATACGGTTCAGATTGAGACATACTGTTTTTAGGGTACTTAATTGTCAACCAGCAAGAGTAACCTTCATTCCTACCTACACACAAGCTTATAATATCACCACAATTGTCAGAATTTATAAAAGAGTCATTGAAATGATCGAGTCAGGCAAGATAGTGTGCGTGATTCAGAGTGTCAACTTTCGTAGAAACAAAGGATTTAAAAGTAAGTAAAGCAAGGATACGTGTGGCGTTAAAAGAGCCATTTGGCCAACCACGCATGAAAGACACGGTACTGTATGAAAAAAGGGACATCACATCATCTTCATCCACACATGCTACCGAAATGAAATAATGAATCTCGCATTACTTTTTAAGTAGCTAGATCAAATATTAACTTTATCTAAAGAAGTAAGGAAGTCTTCCAGAGTGAAGGTAAAGAGAGAAGAGAAAAAGGAAAAATTTCTATCGTAAATTCAAAAAATATTTTAATGTCCGAATTAATTACACGGGTTGACAGTTTAATCTATGAATGTATGATTTATCCACGCTATCATCTAATACAATGTTATTCAGCAGGATTCTAATGATTCTTTTTTACTTTCCAACGAAAAGAAGTAGTAAATCTTTTGGTAAGTAGTAAATAGTCAAGTAACAGTTGTAAACCGTCAATAGTTGTAGTGTGCAGCTTTATGTTAGTAGTATCTGCGAACTACCGTATCATAACTTGTGCATAATGTCTGGGCACACCTAAAAAATAGTGTTGTGTGCTTCGTTTTTAAATTTAACAGTAGACGTAGTAGTTGTAGTAGATTCTTGTGTTCACAAAGTTAGTAAGTAGCAGGCAAGAAGAAAGAGACACAATCAAAGTATATAAAAAGAAATCTAGCTGAAAATTTAAGTAAGTAAGCTGGTTGCAGTAGTGCTTTTAGTTCCTTTTAGTAGTAGTGGTGCAATGCAGAGCAAATGCAAAATGACAAATAAAAAAAATTTGATATGCGAGAAGATGAGAATTACATTCATTTATCAAAATCTTATTAAGATTCTATTCAATTAGAATGGGGAGGCTGACGTGAACCAGCAGCGAAGTGAAGGAAGGAACATTCGTTGTCGTGAAAGGGAAAACGTGGCTTTTTTATCATTTAAGAAATATAGAAAGGCACCAGAATCATATACAATTTAATATAATACAATACAATAATAATAATATTGTACATGCCATTCATTTGGCAAACCACTAATGTTTGAAATTCATAAACTGCATCTGATTAGCTTCAGCTTCATATTCTTTCATAGTAAGTACAGTTTGTAATAAACTAGTACTTGGGGATTCGTCAGTTTAGAAGTGAGATGAGATGCGGAATAAATAATAACGGGAGACGTAGAGTTAATACTCTTTTAATGGGAATTATGTAGCCATTTAGGAGTGAAAGGTTGAGATAAATCCAAGATTTCAGATTTGTACAGTAGATAAACTGTTTACTCTTACTGTTTGGCTAAACTCTCTTTAATTCTTGTGAAGAGGGGGTGGTGGAAATATGATGTAAAGAGGGGTAGACTATGCATGATAGCTGAGTTTAATTGTAAGTTATTTACAATTATTAGAATACTTGAAGATCTTTCTGATCCGCTTTGGTATTGTAATGTGTTATTTAATTGGATTGTAATTTTAATCGAAACATCAACTTATTAAACTACCCATTTCTTGGAACTCGTGCTCTAACACTTCTTTACTTAAGATCTGGAGATAAGTAATCTCTTTATGAGGATAGAAACTTTTTTATATCTCTTCTGCAGACGCGTCAAATAACACGTAGCAGATATCGATTTTTGTTTGTAAAAGTGAGAGAAAAGTTAAATAGAAATGCTGGTTTGAGACAAAGAGTTATGAAGTTAAGTTAGTATGTAATGCGAGTAACACTATACTCGTCCGGTCGGTTACACGCTGACCTGTCAAGTAATACTAGAAAAGTGTATTATAAACCTGTGTATTTTCGCATTGCCTTTATATTTATCAGGTTTGATTAATGAGTTGCTACCTAATGGAATATCATTGGTGAAGTCTGCTCGTAAATTAATTTGCAATGGCTAGCCGAGGTATGTAAAAAGTTTGATAGGAATTTCTTTATTTTAGATACATACTAAAAAACGTTCATTCAAGTTTTATAATGTAAGTATCGTTCGTATCCTCAATCTTTTATCTCTGTTTTTCAGTGTAACTAATGCTAAACTGAGAGGAAGAAAGTTTGCTGTTTCATATCCCAATAACTATTTCAGAAAAGTGTCACCTGAAATTCATTTGAAGTTTCGAGTCTTTAAACGTTTGCTTATGTTTTACTCTATCCATGAATTGTTTTATTTTTTTAAGTCGTAAGGATTCCGTTTACCATGCACGATTTGTTGAAAATGTTTAGAGATTTTGATCATGAGAATTGAAATCGAAGGTTAAGATAGATGGACGTGGATTTTGATTTCATTAAATGTGCATGCAGATAGAATTCTACTTGCAGTTAAAAGTTTCAGTTTCGTTTCAATAAACATTCAGCTTTCACTAGGCTCGGCTGGCTACTCGCACGTTACGTTGTTACATGGCAAATGTAAAACCCTTGCCAAAAGTAACGGCTATCTTGTAAATAACATAACAAGAGTTGAAGAGTAAAGAAAGGGTTAATAATAAATAAAGAGAGATGATCAGTGTGTAAAGTAGAGTGTACCAAATTAGCCAAGAACATTTTTAAATGAGCTTTATAATTTTATCCCATTCAATTCACAACCCAACGGTCGGACTAACGAACGAACGTAACATGGAGCATGAAGAAGATGCATGTTTGCCAGCATCTGATAATCGCATTTTGTATTATATTCTGTATCCTCTTTTCTTTACCATTATTATTATTACAATAAACGAACATGCATTAATTATTTTCTTCTATTGAAATCACAACAACGGCCATCGTGACCGTAGGCGAGTAAATTTGTCTACGACTTTTAATAGGACAGATACATTTATCGTTGTTGAAAATCGACTCATCTCACTTTCAATATGCTAATTACAGCAGTAGATTACTCTCATGAAGTGAAATGGAATGTAAAATATAATGCAATATTGCATTTGGGAATACCAGCATCTCCCTACGTGTCGGTTCCTTCCTTGTATTGTAGCTAGATTATTACTAGGATGGAGGTTTTTGAACACCTTAATTTTTTAAGCTTTTTTGCGTAGGCGACGTTTTATGGGAGTTGGTTTGTTGGGTTTACTTACTGGTACCAATGCTAATGAAATGGTGTACCCCAGCAGATGATAAAGTATTAATTTCAGAGACCGAAGTTGGAAACTTTAAGGGTTTTTGTGCAACTACTGCAAGAGAAACTATCTCCAAATGGAGATATAAAATGGATATGAATATGGATTTGCATTTTGTACTGCCTTGCCAGAGTTGGACATGAGATCCGCATTTGTATCGAATAATCGATTTCACAAGGATATTACCTCATTAACTTAGGCCAAAATCTACCACTTTATTGAATGTTTGAATGAAAAAGTTTTTGTTTAGCAAGACTACTTCTTTTAATTATAGGTTGGATGGAAGTGCTTTTAACTGATCACTGCTTGTTGTAAATTTACGCATAGTTGTTTTTTAGTGGTAGAAAAGGTGGATTACTTTTTTCCTATCTCGCTCACCGGTCCGCACCCAGCCTTGCATGGATTGCAGTTATATCTAGTAATTGTCATTATTAAAGGCACTAACGTGTTTTTGCTAGACCCCCAAAAAATGCTAGCCATTAAACATCAACATTAAATTGAGCTAAAAAATCAGTAGCCAATAATCGATTACAGATTTCAATTGGGCTTGTTTGTTCAAACTATCATAATGTTTCTTTGTCTCTGCTAGCCATTTGATTTCTTTTATGCATGCATGCCAAGATAGAGGTATGAAAAGGCCTGCTTGCAGCTTGCCTACCTGGCCTGGTAAAAAAAACAGTCATTCAACTGTCTTGTCATTTTACGAATTGCAAATATTGCGATTAAACTCTTTCCGAGACGTAGTCGAAGAAAGTTAAAGTGAACAATTTGCTGGTTCTTTATCCTCTGGTTCGTTATCGTTACACTGACCTACTCTTAGTCAACGTCAACATGGACCAGCAACTCTAGATAAAATGTCATGCCCATGCCTTCCATTCCCTTCAATCAGTTCAGAATAGTTAATGCACTCGGTAAATGTAAGCTTCTGTTTTTTGTCACTTGATTTATTTACACTTGTTATGAGCAAGCTTTTGTCTGTGGGTGTTTTTTATCAAACTTTTTTTTATTGAATAAATGCTGCTGTTTCAGGGCTTATAAACGTTTGTAATTTTGCACGTTCTTATTCTTAAACGCTGCAGTTGTTTAATGAATCGCTTTAATCCCTTCTTGTATGTTTTTGCTGTAGCAATACAACTCCTGAAGTGGGGTTTAGGTTTTTACAGGCTTCAATTTACAATCAAGCCGTTTTACTTTCAGGGCTAAATTATACGTTTTTCTGATTTTTATAAAAATTATTTCGTGGTAGAAAAGGACAGTTTTCTATTTGTTGGTGACCTTAAAATCAACATTTCACTCGTTCATGCAACTTAGATATATGGACTGTTTCGTTTCTTGTACATATATTTTGCTTTACATAATTTATCAAGTTCTTGATTATATTGTTGGAGACGGGGATAATCAAGTTTAATTTTAATGATGGAGGAAGTATATGGGAAAAAAAATCTTTACGATGAATATAAATGCAAATCTATTCAACTTCAATCGATGCTATAATAAGTAATCTTGTAGAACGGCTCATAAATTATAATTGCACACTTCATGCACCTAATAACAGGGTGTGCTCGGCTTGGCTTTGTCCCTTGAAGGTCTTGATCTTGTTCGTCTCCTCAATAAAAGATCCAATCAAATCTCTTTTGATCTAGAGTGATTATAATTTTTACAATTTATAAATTTGACATTGCAAATTGATTTGTATGCATGGAGTGAAATCAATCATTAAGTTATTTGTTTATCTATTAAAAAGTTTCTTACGTGTCTCCTAACAAAAAATACAAAGGGGTATGTTCAGGCCTGATTTTGTTGTATAGCGAGCGTGTTATTCGACACATGCTTTTGTCTAGTAACTATTACACCCATTCATGACGGTGATGATTGCTGAGTGAGGAAAGTGTGAACAATTCATCAGCAAGTCTTCAAGAAAGATCTCAGCATGATTGCATGGTCAGGGTGGAGACCTTCGAAGATAAATTTTAAAGTTTCCGTTGATCATACATGCGTCAATAAAATCAATCTTTTAGTAATAAAGTTTTACAACTGTCACATCGGGGAACAAAGGGTTTCTTAGATGGTCTCTACAGAAGAGATTGAAATGTCTTCCTAAAACGCTTAGGTTAAAATCCTCTTTTATTGTCGTACGTTTCATGTAAGTTACATATGATAGTAAATAATGGAAAGCGGATCAAGGATTTCAACAATGCGAAGATAAGCTAGGACTATTTTACTTGCTTAAATATACATATAGGTACACACATTTTGAGTGGGGCTTGGGTTGACCACTGTGCAAGGTTTTTACTCAATTTCTAAATGAATGGAATCAATTTTCAGCACACATTCTACATAATTAATAAAATATAGTTCGATAAGAGAAACTGAAAAAGCACGCGAGGGTTGAGACAGCTTCATAAATAGGTTTACATTCACCATACATGACGTTTAGCATTTTCATTATTTATATCAACAATGCTTTACAATCAAGATCGATTCATCTTACTAACGTCTCCTCCAATTTATTGACACTCGATCACTTCTAGCTCAGCCTTTTCAATCACAAAGAAGCAGAGTTGACATGAGTTGTTTGTTCAGGGATAAAAATGTTGAGGTAATAAAGACAAAACGGTGCAAGTGACATATCTCTGTCATCGTAATAATTGGAAGGAGAATGTGGACGTTATACCTAATGCATTGTAGTCATTGTCAGTCAGTTAGTCACTTTACTGATTTGATTACTGATTATTACCTACCTAGCAAAGTTTACCGAGGATTTATTATATCTTTTGCAGTCATGTATTACTGTTGAATGACTTCTTCAAGTCAAGAATCAAGAATGGGATCAAAGAGCAGCGGAACAATGAACATTTGCTAAATTATCAGAAGAATAGAATGACATAATAAGATTAGCCAACTTTACTTTCAGGACCTTAGGAGGCTGAGGCTGGGAGAGGAATTATATATTGGGAAACTAAATGATTTAAATGTGTTAAGCATTGTTCTCTCTATTCAGCCGAGTCGAGTTGATTGTTTTTTAATGGTAGTAAAACAGCAGATGTGAATGGGGAGGATAGCTTTGGCAAATATTTTTTAGTAAGAATTAAGCTGATCTGTATTAAGTAACACGCCCGCAGACTGTAGACTTCGTTTGCATATTCAATTCAGTATGTGAAATGGCTTACATTTGCTTCTGCAGATGTTATAAAGCGTTAGAATTAAATTAAATCATATTTAGCTGTAGCTAGCCAAATTATGAAAGAATTAAGTGGGCTTTTAGACATGGGGTTACCAGTTGAAATTGAAATTATACATTTTAAGGAAGAGAAAGTGGCGACTTGGGAAGGGTTGCATAATGGAGTGAGATGTAAATTTGGTTTTGACATCGACGCTGGCAGACATCGGAATTGTTATTTTTATAAGATTATGCATCGGAAATTCATTCTTTGATTAGAAGACGTAAAAATAAACTAGAGGTTAGTTTAAGGTCACACGAGGGCCGTTGGCTGCCACTGATTTGTGAAGGAAAGGTTACTCGTTAGTTAGTACAAAAGATGTTGAGTTGAGATGTCTGTGGAAAAGTTATTATTATTTCAATGTCAACATTCAATCTTTTGTTGTTACTTCTGGAAACATCTCTATGTTTAGAAATATCGTCCTTCCGTTTCTGGTAAGACATTGTGTCCTGGACATGGGCAATTAGTTTAAGACCTTAAGGCACAAGTTTGCGTCCTTGTCCCCTTTTCGGGAAATAGTATGCTTGGGTTCTGGGTTCAAGTGGCATTACCAAGTTTATTATGCAAGTATCCCAGTCTTTTAATAGCATTTCCCATTCCCTTAACTTCCATTTACAACCATTCTATGCTACTATTGACTGTGGGAAAAGGTTTTAAGGGATTCTCTGCAAAGGTCTTGCATGTAGAATTTGCATGGCAAGTACGATTCTTAGTGATTCTCACGTTGTAAAAAACCTTGTCTAACGAATGTAAGGTTAATTGTTTTTTTCTCATGCAAAATGTACGACTGATATAAATGCTTCGTGCACGCTGTTTGATACATGAATTTAAAATGTTAACGTGATTGATAAGCAAGAAGAGGTGAGGTTGAGATTGAAATCAAAGGGAACATATCAAAGCGTTTTTTACCGGATGTACTATAGATAGACACTATACTTACTATTCTTGTACAGCATAGTCATTGCGATGGTTATTTATAGAGCTACAACAACTGCATTTTAATATTATTATTAGAGTTATTAAGATCCCTTAATTATTTAAATCTCTGAACAGTCTACAAATTATCTCTAAAGATACTAACTCAACAACTAATGCTGGGCTATGATTTTTTAGGAAACTGTACCTGAAACTAGCCCTGAGTGGAATCATAGTCCTTGGAACTTTGTCAACTGTGATAACGGCTGAAGACTACAGCACCCATCGCTTGACCGGCCCCTCCGAGTTACTTACCCCAAGTCCAGCAAATAATGAAAATAACAGATTCTCCAGGCTTTTACAAGATAAAGCTGGAGTTCTGCAATTCTCCTCCATTTCTAACTTAGCTCCTAGACTCTCAGGTCTGAAAAAGGACACGAAGGAAAGTAAACCGGACAAGAGACGAGGTTCCTTAAAGATTTCCGAAAGAAACCTTGGTCGCCGTACCTTAGACTATGACTCTTCAGAAGGCTTCAACAGCCACGGAGAGCCTTATCCAAGAATTATTACGGAACCACAGGCCGGAAATGAATACGTCTACATCCGGCACGGAGGCGTCCAGGCTGGGGAGCAGCAGTTTTTTGGGGCTGGCGATAATGTCGCAGCGATAAATCGAAAACCAACCAAATCCGCAGTTCCACTTACCTTGCTTCGGCAAACTAATGGGAAACGGATAAATATTACTCCAGTCTTTTCGCAAGAGCAGCAAGATTCAGGATTCTCCACCCATACCCCTTTGATCATTGATTCTTTGACAACTGGGCAAATACAAGAGCACGTTAAAGGTCTGTCCCGTAAGTATCTTCGTTATCTCGTACATGTCAAACATATATTTATCTTCGGACGAAGTTTCATGGATAGGTTATGAAAAACTTTTAAACTATTTAGACGGAGAAACCACCGAGTCAGCACCTAACGTGCAAGGAGACGAAGATGTTGAAGCTACGACCTTCTCAAGCTTTAGTCAACGGTTGATGGAAGATGAGGAGCAGAAGGAAACCAACAATGGAGAGGATAAGATGGTCGTTAACGTTGTAACGTCTGTACCCCGTTTCGAAATCGGTGGGGTGCCTTCTGCCAGTAACTATTCTGCTGCGCCTAGCCCCCCTGGTATTGAAACGATCCACCCAACGGTAGCCCACGACCTTAAGGAGAACTTAGTGGTTCAATCTTCAAGACGAGTTGGTTCTTTCCCTGATTTTGAAGACTCTCCAACCCGTCTACTCACTTCTGAAACTTCTCAGCCAGCCCGTGTCAACGTCAGACCTGCCTCTTCCGGAAAAGAGTATGAATATGAGTACATTTATTACTACTATGATGATGAGGATGAAGATAACAGCACTTCCAAAGGTAACAGAAGTGTCAACGGTAGTGCCAAGGGTACTGCGAGTGGTATTGCTCCACAAACTATTTTAGGTAGCTCCCCCGCAGCTACCCCTTCTAAAGCTTCACTCTTGGATAATGACTTTGATGATGAGGAGGAAATCGAAGAAATTGAAGATCAGCAGCCAGTGTCGAAACAAAATGTTGTCCCTTCCGCAAAGGATTCTCCAAAGTCGTCAGTTGCTACTCCAACTAAGATATCTAATGACAAATTTGCAAGCAACGGTAAGCCAATATTTAACTAAAGTATTGCCGGCTGGTTTACCTTTTTCTATTGCTAATTAATCACCTTTTTATTTGTATTAGGCCCAATTAATCAACTGATAAGAACGCGAGAGCCCAAGCAAGTTGCCCAAGTAGAAAAAGCAAATGCCCCCAACGTGGATTACAAGATTGAGTCCGGAAATTTTGACCAATATGAAGAGGGTGAGGAAGTCCAAACTAAAGCGAAAGGTCAACCCCAAAGACCACCAGCCTTTGAGGATGAAGAAGACGACGAGGCTGAAATTGAACAGCCGCAGGACATTACTGCCGCAAAAGGGTCCACTTCCGCTCCAATCACTTCTACTGTTGGGTTACATCATGGGATGTCAACTATGACAAAGTCACACCCAGACTCTATAAATAGCCCCATAATTCTTAAGCAATCCAGTATCTTACAATCAGTCCCTGCTTCACAACTCAATCAAGAGTATGAATATTCAGAGGAGGTCCATGCAACATCTCCGTTAACCACGACCTCGACGACTACAACTACCACGACCACCACTACTACGGAAGCCCCACAGGTAGCCGTCACAACTCCAAGGTCTTCTTTCTCGAGAAACCGAGGACAGCAGAGAGTTAGAGGCAACACCCCTTCATCCACGGCACCCACTGTCACTGAAAGTTCACAGCCAAAAGCCCCAACTAAAAACCGTGATTCATTCAGGTACGTATTGGCTTAAATAGAATAACATGGTTTAAGCTAAGGAATTAGTGCTTAACTAAGAATCTTAATTCCTATAGGCGAACTCCTGCTCGAAAAGTAGAATCTTCGCCTAGCACACCAACGGAAACCTCTGCTTCAGAACAAAGTGTGCAAAACGTCCCGGTTCCAACCCGAGCACTTCCAAGTAGAACCCGCTTTGCTCCACGAACTAGCTCAATCCCTCCCCAAATACTCGAAACATCACCGGAAGTCCATTTAACTACAGAACAACCGTTAGTAGTCAGCCCCACATCGCAGGATGACTATGCAGCAAAGGAAAGTTACGTCAAAAATAAGGCTGCCAACGATTTATTTACTTTTACGCGATTGCAACAGGCGATAAGCTCCAGAAGTCCAAGTCCTGCTAGGAAAGAGTTGTTTGCAAACCGTAATGTTCCAGATTTATTTATTATGTGCCTTAAACCTTATTTGAGCTGAAGCTTTTAAGATTATAAATTAACATTTCATTTGTATTGATTATCAGGACCACTCAAGATTAATCAGAATTCTAACGAATTTGGGAATACTGAGTCCGCTGTAAGTTCGGAAGCTACTACGGTAGTTGGAATTGTAGAGGCTTCCAGGGAGATTGTTCAGCTTCCATCCACCACCACAACTACAACCACGACAACTGCTGCAACAACCACTTCAGAGGCTACAAGTAAATTTGGAGGACAGCGAACTAGATTCAGCAGACCCAGGAAGCCTGCTGGTGCTGACCCAACTGCTTCCAGCGTTGCAACAGTCCAAGAAGAATCCGCTTCAGTTACACCCCGAATCCCCGTACTTTTAAAATTTGATAGCCGTATTTTATAGTATTGTTCAATAGTTTTATTTGCACATTTTTATCCTTTACTTTTTTACCCTTAGAGCCGTAACCGTTTCAGTGGTCGAAGAACTACCAGCGCTCCAGCTCCAAGCGATACGGAGTCGGTAACCCCTTCAACCGCTTCACCATCTTCGGAACCAGCAAGAACTCGGGGGCCTACTCGAAATAGATTTGCATCCAGAACTCGCCCAACAACTGAGGTATCACGGCAAAATTTCCCATCATAGCCCTAGTATTCATCTAATTTATTAATTTATAATTTTATAATTTAGCCCAGCAGTTCCGTAACCCCCTCAGAGGAAATAAAGGAATCCAACACTACCGAAACGGTCAAAACAACCCCTCCGATTTCCCGAAGAAAGCCAATATTCCAAGGAAGACGGCGTAATCCTATCGTAGCTGGTCAGGCTGCTAATAATGCCACTACTAAAGAACAAGAACCAACAGAAGCCATCTCTCAATCTCCCGTCGTCGAAAGTATTAAGACAACCGTGACCGCAAGTGCCACTGAGGATGAGCAGATACCAAAAGGTATGCCATGACATTATAAAACAATTTTTTGTTATAGTTAAGTGCTAAATTCATCTATTAATTCTAGACGCCGAAAATAAAAGACCTGGCCCGGTCATCGGTGGCCTCAAGCGTAGACCCGGAGTAGGACCAAGACTACGAGGTGGACGACTTGGAGCTTCAACAACCACTACTGTCGAACCAATTGTAGTTGTTGTTGAGAAACACGAAGACTCACCCTCCGAATCTGACCAAATACCCACGTCTCAAAGCGAACAATTGGAAACGGCTGCCGTACCCAATTCTGTGCCAGTGAAGGAAGAACCGACAACAGGTCAGAGAGGTAATTCTGGAGTCGTTGGTAAGTTTAAGGAGTAAAAGTCTTTACATAAAAAGTATAACTTATCTTCAAGAAAAAAGTTACACTCTATTAGGACGCTTGAGAACAAGACCAAGGCCACTAGCTACGACGACCACCGTAGCACCTGAACCAACTCCAAAGGTTCAGAAGGCTAGTAGATTGAATGGGATTTTAAACAGACGTAAAGTTGGAGGTCCCTTGGGGGTTACTACTCCAAGCAAGGAAGAAACTAAGCCTGAAGCAGCTCCCGAAGAAGAAGCTAACAATAATGCGAAAGAGCAGCAAGACTTATTAAATAAGGGAGTAGTTGTTGAGGTAATCATATACTCCACACCCACTACGTTGCTGACTTAGTAGGCTCTAAGATTCAAGCAGTCTCTTATAATTAATTCTTTGAATCTGCAGGTATCAAGTAGTATCACGGAGTCAGAAGAAGTTAAAGCAGAACATGGCGAAGAACAAGTTGACGCCTCCTCTACTACAGCAGCTTCAATTTTGAACAGGTTAAAGTCACAAAGGAAGCCTGGATCCATATTTAGAAAACGAACTGACCCCCATGGAGAGTAGAGTGGAATAGCATCCATTAATTTTTAGAATTCAATATTAGGTTACATATAAAAATACAGTCTGTTGAGCATGCTTGATTAAAAATTTAAGTGGATTGGATACGGTTTATGTGAATGAATCTGTGGACTATTACAGTTAAAGTTACAAATGTTCGTAATAGTTAAGAGGTCTGAAGAAAGTGAAACAATGTATTTTTCCAAGTTTGATACTGTCTGCGGTTAATATATTTTTAATGCCATATGTATAACATGAAGAAGAACGATAGGAAGACAATAAATGAGTAGCTTGTTATTTTTCTACTTCTTATAAGAAATTTCAAATTTTTGTTTCAGTTTGCATGGGATTTTTTGCATATCAGTTAATATTCCACGTAGAATCACATATTTGACTTTTCTATAAGTTCACGGGGATGCATTATTAACGTGTCATTATTATTATGTCATTTAAACCCTTTGCATTGCACTCTGCACAATAATTTTTATAAAAGTCCAATTTCATGACATGTTCAGGTCAAACTAATTTAAGACAAACTTTTTAAACCTTACATAACCATTATTGTTAGTATTCTATATTCCTGAAGAAAGCTCAATCCTGAACCCTACTTTACTTTCATATTTGTAAGCTCAGCCATTTATCAAGTCCGGTTTATAATATCTCTTCTTAATTAGCTGTTAATTACCCTAATTACCACTATACTCATTATTATTGCTAGCAAGGCTTCAACAGACTAGAAGTTATATATTGAATAAGATTTTAGATTACGCATTTCCAAAGAGTAAAGACTCCAGCTTTAGTTGTTCGCTAAGCCTTTTTAGAAATTCGCATGAACAAATTACTTATCCGGAATTCTACCTACAGATACGCCACTAAAATACACCTTTTAATCGGCGCTTCGGAAATACTACAGAACTGTAATTGAAACTGTGCCATCAAACTCCAAGCATTTAACAATATTTAAAACGGGAAGCAATGCTTAATAAATACTGCTGTGTCATATTTACACTACTTTTCTGTTCCGAAGTTTTTAATATACTCGTACAGGCGAAGACTTTACAGAAAAATGAGCCTGCTGGTATGGTTATTTATAAAAATACTTAATTTTTTTAAGATTTCATGAGTTCCAGTTCCAGTTTCCAGCTATAGAAATACATGACACTAATAATTTAGATTGCCAACTACAGGAATTGAAACCCAGGCCTGGTAAATGCAAGAGTATAACGGATTGTCCATATGCTATAGGTAACCTTAATGCTGGAATCGATCCTACTTTATGCTCCCAAAATGATGTAAGGGTTGAAATAATGCTTATCACACGTTATTTAGAAAGCATTATAAGAGCATAATAATGTATTTTTTTTGCAGAAAAGCATTGTTTGTTGTCCTGAAAGTCCGAGAATAAGCGAGCTATGTAAGCATAAGGTTTAATCAAATTTAGAATTTGCCTAGTTTTAATGAAGATCTGATAATCCTTATTGTATTATTACTGTCACTGTTATGCATTTTTCAGTGTGCGAAAAGTATCAGCAAAAGTTAAGGTATTTTGATAATTCCTTTACAAAAAATCTAAAAATATGATAAGAATGACGCATTCATGTACTGTAGAAATGTTCATGGATCGACTTCAAAAGATAAGAATGCAACCATATCTTGCCCTCCCCTCCTCTTTAATTACATCTCCGGAGGAACCGACGCTGCGTTGAAGAGATATCCCCACCAAGTAGCCTAACTTTACACTAAAAATATGCATACAAATGCTAAACCCCACGCTTATGCTCGATGAAGTGATCGTTTCATGCACAACTTATCTTAACAGGTAGCTTTAGGTTATGGATCAAAGAATAAACCGAGTTGGAGATGTGGTGGAACCTTGATAAGCGAAGACTTTGTCCTTACTGCTGGTCATTGTGGTCTTACAGACTCAAAAATGTGAATTATGCACAAAGTTTCCTACAATTGCATGTAATTATGTTTGTAAAAATAAATGATAAATAAATTGCAGTGGAACCCCAGTAAAAGTTTTGCTTGGGGACAGAGTATTGAGCAAAAAAGAAGATTCGAATCGTTTGCTAGTTGATGTGAAAAAAGTAATACCTTATCCAGATTACAAACCACAGTCTCTTTACGATGACATAGCGTTGGTTAAATTAAAGCAGAAGGTGCCATTTTCTGCATCAATATTTCCAGCTTGCCTACCTCAACCCCAAGATCGGCTTGATAACCGGGCAACTGTGGAAGTAACTGGATGGGTAATTAATTAATCTACCACATCAAATACTTCAGGATTTCATGGCTGTAACTTTTACAGTTAACTTACGCTATTTTTTTTGTTACAGGGTCAACTTGGAGCTTTTGGTAAACATACGGCTAAAATAGCGTTTTGAATAGGTTTGACTGAGATTACATGAAACTTTGGGTTTTTAGATGGATTAAGTGATGTTTTGCAAACTGCTAGACTGGAGAGAATCAGTTTAAAAAACTGCTCTGGCTATTTCAAAAATCCAAAGTTACCTAATGGAATAAAGCGTTCTCAGATTTGTGCTGGGGATTTTAAAGGAAATAAAGATACATGTAGGACTACTAATTTTAGTTTCCTCATTAGTTTTAAAATGTAAAACTGCCTATGATTCTGCGGATTCCTGAAAATTTCTTAAACTACAGTAGAGCTAAAATGTGCATTATGAACCTAATTCGGTATTTGTTACTTATGTTTACGACTTTACGTAGGTGCTGGAGATTCCGGAGGCCCTTTAGTGGTCAACAAAAGTGACAAGGAATACTGCCTTTTCTACGTTCTTGGAGTTACATCTTTCGGCAGTGAATTGTGTGGCTATAGAATTCCAGGGATTTACACGAATGTTATCAATTATCTTGATTGGATTGAACACCATGTTTGGGCAGAATTAGATGCAAAAACGACATCACGGCCTAATACAATAGTAAGCTCTACGGGAACGACGGATAACCCAGATTCACTGTTTTTTGTAACACCAAAACCAACAGCTTTCGGTAGCGTTTCTAAATTTGGGCCAAACCCTCCTAAGGGGAAAGAAATTGTTACTTTTCCACCTCCAACAAATCCTCCTACGGAAACCAAAGCCCCTGTTACCTATTCTACTCCAACTAAAGTTCCAATAAAAGACGATGGAACTCTTCTCTTTAACATGGGCACACTTTCACCTTACAGAAATAAAAGTTTGGTCCCTTCATCCGTTATCAAGGAAGTGGATGATATTCTAAAGGGGATATCATGGCTGTGATCGCTATGAGTAGGTTGCATACATCGCACCGTGATGAAATGAGTCACCGGTGGAATAAATAATTTAAAACAGTTAATAATTGTGCATACAGGATTATTGTATTTATAATAAAATATTTAACAATCAATATATAAGAAGCAATAATAAAATACATTTTTGGCAGAACGTTTCTTAGAGTATTTAGCTTAAGCCGTGTGCTATTTTCAAAAGAAGGGTAGAAAAATGTAAATCCATTGTTTTCAGGCACACTTTCCATTATAGCCAACTGATCTTAATTATTAGTAACAGGAATACGGCGTAGCGTAATAAATTAAAGCTGCAAGTCACACAATTCCTCGCAAAAGTTTATCAGAATGTTTTTCCACTTCAACAGTAATGACAATCCTTCCACTGACTCTCCTTGTTGGTTGGTATTCGAGAACGTAGACAGACGACTCATCGCCGTTGACCGTTTTCCTGATTTCTGAGAGAAGTTGATCCAGAAAGTTGAAACAAACTGTTGAAGACCACTCCTAAAAATATGAAAAAACAATAGCATACATGGGTTACTTCCACATAAATAACTAAATTCAAAAATTCAAAACTTACTGTGCCCAACTTCGGTAACATTTCTAAGGGCAATAACTTGAGCTCATGAACCACTCCTTCGTCATCTCTAAGACCCATCAGAATGTTAGAAATACCGGCAGTAAAACTTTGACACCACCACTTTCGAAGGTTGAACCTAGGGTCCAAATCGCAAATAAATAAATTACAAACAACAATCTAACGTTCAGTAAACTTTTATACGCTTTAACGTTCCCAAAGCGAGGAATACCTCTTAAAATTAACCGGCATTTGTCCATTTTGAAACTGTCTTGTAGTTTTGAGTTCAACCAGCTCACATTTCGACAACAGGTCTGGCCGTTTCTTTGGATTAGTATCCTCCCCCTGTTTTACTAATACCCCATCCACTTCAGCAGCATATAAAAGGTCATGACTCCCGAGTCTGGCATGAAATACCAGATTACATTCCTCTTTGGTAACCGAGGCCGGATCTGGTCTTTTATTAGGTTCACCTACAACACAAATTATCAAAAACTTTTTAAAAAACACTCCCTTCAAACACCGTCAAAACCAGACTAAACCTTACTCGACAACAGGAAGTGTTCAAAGGCATGCCCCCATTGAGCAGTACGTTTAAGTCTAGGGTTAGAATTGAACCTATGTCTTGTCATTTTAGTCTCGGCCGTCTCCAAGTACCGAAGGTACAGCGTTCCAGATTTCATCATAGCTGCAATCTTCCATCCCTCCTGCGTTTCATAAGGGGTTCCCAACAGTTTCGTCATAAGTCCTCGATAAAACACGAAATTCGGCCTCCTATAATACACCAAATATGTCATAATTTGCAAAACTTTCTACTTAATTTAATTACTTCGATGAACCTTCTCTTAAACCGTTCTTCGTGTCGACTGATCCATTCCAAAAGATGTAAGAGTTGGGAAGTCTCTTCAAGCTGGACCTCCTCATCCCCCCGGCTGTTGTACAAGGTCGGCTGCTGACATACATGCTTGTTGAGGTCATAGTTCACATGGGATGTTGCTGGTAACTGGCAAAACTTGAGGGCGACTGGACCCTCGGCGTATTTCCGTTCTGCTGAGATCAACGAGAAGCAGCCGATGATAAGCGGCTTGGAGAAGTTGGGAAACGGGGTCGTGTCATTTATTTGGGGAATCGTCAACTGGAAACGGTCAGAAGTGACGCAAGTTTTGATCCCACCAGCGTCCACGCTCCGTTCTTCAATATACTCTCTGCTACTGTAACCGCTGTCTTTCTCAATTTTTTCCATTTCGATTTCCAATTCCAATCATCGACCTTTCAATTATTTTACCTATCATAAAAAAAAACATGAAAAAACTATGATTAGCGAGCGACTAAAATACAAATAAATGCCGTATTTTGAGATATTGATAGATCATTCTTCTAAATCACGTAATTCTAAACAATAACCTAATTAATTAATTAAATTTAACAGTTTTGAGAGTTTTGAAACCATATATATTTTTTTTGGATTCGGATAAGAACGCTTATCTTATTGCTTAAATACTTTATCAAATCCACTTTTCCTTTCCTATTGTCACGAACAAACTCAAAAGGGTAAGGGAAACTGTTTCGTGTACAAAATATTGAATTATAGCTTCTAAAATCTTAGAATTTTAACAACTTATAACTTTTCCTTCTTTTTAAGGTTTCCAAAAATATATAGCTATAAAAAAAGGTTTTTTAGCCAATTTTACCTTCAAAATCGGTAGATTAAAGGGCAGAGAAATGTCATTAATTTTAGATTTATGATTGTGTATTTGTATTTGTTGTATGGTTTGGGGTTTTAAGCAGGTTGGAGGTCCAAATCCAATGTTATTCACCCATTCCCTCCAACTTCTACTGACTTTATGGATATTTCTCGTGTTTTGTGAAGAGTCCCACTAAAAATCATAGGTACTTTCTTACCATTTCCATTCCATGCGTTAAAATAAAATATTACATGATAAAAAAAATCATTGTAATAATGCAGACAAAAATGCTAAAAACTGCTAGTGAAGTGAATGAATTTGATTCAAAAGGATCATATTTTTATGTTCATTTACTTTCTCGTGAATGTTGAAATTCAACATTGGTTTTTTAAGGATTTTTTTAGAATGCATAGGACCCCTTTTGCATGTCTGTTTTGTATGGCATTTTTAAGTAAATTGAAGATTTTTAATGATAAATCCGTGATACGGTTGAGTTGTTATTGGATAAAGTAATGTGTGGATAGCATGGGATTTCAAGTTTAGGTTTTTATTGTAATCAAGTAAATCACAATCAGAGTTTAAAATTAAAAACGCAGCATTGAGTAATGTATTTAGTATTATGGTTGGTAAGACAGGTACTTGGTTGGTTTTTGGTTAAAACTTACTTTTTTACTGTTTAAAATCACAATTTCTTAAAGTTCCGTAATAGAATTGCTTCAAAACATAACTGGTATATGGTTATGCAAGATATTTTCCATGAGGGATAAGACCTTATCTTGTTTGGTTTATTGTAAATAAGCATCTTTTTCAAGAAGCTGTTTTGTAAAGTTACAAACAGTGTTTCCTCCATTCTGTTCCTCCAAATCACCTCCCAGAAATGAGGGTAGTATCTCTTTGTTAATGTTGGTGTGGAGGGAGGTTAAGTCTTGTCCGTGGAAATATATCTGGAATGAATGTTTCCAATGCATTTTATTACAGAAATGGATTTAAATCTTTTAAGAAGCTATTTATGCAAAACGGAAGACGGTGAAGCTCAATGTCTTGGTTTTGTAGATCTTATCTTACTCTTTGGCGTAGTTTCTCATGAAGATATGGCTTGACGATAGCAAATGCACAGCTAAACACGTACGGTTGGTTTACAAAATGAAATTCTTGAAATCGGCAGGGAAAGCTGTCCTAATAATATTTGTTAAGCATGATAGAAAGTTCATCTTTGATATGCTTATGTAATGGACAGTCAAGGATTTCCAAAATACATGACATTTTCTTATAATACCTGAATAATTTGTATCATCCTTTTAGCATGTTTTGGAGTAAATTGTCTTGCATGATGGAAAGAGAATCCGGTAAAGTCTACAACAGCTACAACCCCGTTGATTTGGGTTTCTATTGAAGAAGTCATTTCTTCTAGGAGGAGGTAATTGCTTCGAAAAATGTCGTCTAAATTTAATGTACTTGGGTCCCACATTCCTACGGTCAATTTAATTACTATATATTGCCTTTTCTGTCTGCTGGAACTCTTTTAAATGTTTTATACCCTAACCAGCTCGAAATAGAAATACTTGGCGTCCGTGACGATCTCGACTGTCAAGAACTATTTGTAGGCCTTGTTCATAAGCTGACTGAACAGCTTTTGGGTGAAGGTCTGCAAAAAGGTCCGGGTGACCACGTCGCATTTCATAATAATGCTGGATCTACGAATAATGAGCATGCTTGCTTGATAAAACAAGAATCCTGTAAAAATTCGAAGTAATTTTGTGCAAAAAAAAAGCCTCACCAAGTGCAAAGCTTTTTCCAAATTAAACTTGCGGGCTCGCAGGAAGCGTATAAGATAGTCTTCGTCCATGGGACATGAAAGGTTTGGAACTCCTATGGAATCAATTTCAATTTCACATTACCTTTTTGGTTTACAGTTTAGTCATTATTGCATGGGCTTTAGAGTTAATTATGAAATTATATCCTAGCGTAAGTTTGCGTACCCTTAATAAGGTTCCGAAACTTGTTCAGCATCTCTGGAACCAATTCTTCTCGCTCGTTGAGCTCTACACGAGCCTTTTGCTTTAGACGTAGAAGGCTTTCGGATTCCAACATTTTTGGTTCGTTGATTTTTACTGTGGATTATTCTAAGGATGATTAGAAATACTCGCAACTCGCAAGTATATTAAAAAAATATGCCGGTTCTTTTTAGACGGAATGGATGGTTTTAACACGAACTGACCTATCGTATCGGACTGTAGCAAACCTATCGTTTAGTTGGTCTCAAATAGCTGCTTGGAGGAGGTTTTAATTTAAAATACAGACTTGTAAAAGAATGAAACAGAGAGAAAACTCCAATGGTCATAAACTTCACTTCAGATTTTTTATCTGAATTAATTTAGTTTGACCAACAAATGGTTTGTTAATGAACTGAGCTATTAAAGTTCTTGGTTCTAAGTTTATAGAAACCATTCAGGGAACAAAACTAGGAACTGGTAGGTACACTGGTAGTTTTCAGTTTAAAGTGGTTTGCAAAGGGATCGTAGTTTTGTCGTACAAGAGCAAAATGTCTTTGCATAACAATTTCTTGCCTCGTATATATCATTACCCTTACTAGTTTTATATTAATAGTTTAAACTGCTGTCCAGTATTATCTACGAGTCTCAGATCCTCTTGAACGCTTATCATCATCACATAGTATTTGTTTAACATCACCCATTGAATGCATTTTCCCCAACGGTGGTATTTGCATTATTGGTTTAATATGCATTATTTAAAAAAAATGAGCATAGCCTTGTACTTTGGATCGGAAGGAACATTAATGCGTGTACTGAAGTTATTATTTTTCATATTTTCTTCAGATTTTGTAAATAGGAAACACGATACGGGCATTCATTCCGTTGATGCTAAAGTTAAGGTTAATATGTTCATTGTTCAGTTCAGAGATGTCAATTACGTATTATCAAAGGCGTTTTGCAGCATTTTATTCCAATGGCCATGATCCTACAATAGAGTTCCACGCTTAAAAAAAAGAAACGATTAGCCAATAAGATTGGCGTTTTGAGGATTCTCTGCCGCATAAAACAATACGTCCTTAATTTTTTCTGATATATGTTCACTTTAAGTACCAAACAATTCGAAATGCAAACTCATAGACGCTTTATAGATATTCAATGTTTGAAACTTTATACTTAAGTTTATGCAAACTGCCTACTCAAATCCTAATGAAAATTACGATTTCAGCTTGCATGCAAAACCGCACTGTTATTAATTCAGATACAACCTTGCTTACTAATACTTTACCAATTTTAAATACAAACTGCCCAAAAGCTTCTTGCTTCACTTTGCCTTTACTTTAAAAGTAATCCAAGGCAAAGCATATAATCACAGTCAGTAAATATGAAGCATAGAAATGGATCATAAACATGGTCTCCTTTAAGATTAGCTTTTATGGTCTATCTTGTTGAACTGTGGACTATCAACTCTTGACTGTTAACTGTGCAGTACAACACTTACACATGCTTTTAATTATTATAAGTTTGACCGCATCTTAAAAATGAAATAAGTGTATCAAGTAAACAAGTATTGATGTAATGTAAAATGAAATCAAAGACGTGAATGCTGGAGATCCTACTCATGCTTTTGAAACTTTTAATAAACCTTTTATATTTTTCTCAGTTGACTAGCTCTTGTGCTGTTTCTAATAAATAATCATATCATTCCTGATTCCTGAAACCTTTTTGCCATTAAAATAGCTTTTAAGCCATATAACTTCATTACCGGTTAACATCCAAGTTATCTAGATTAGAGATGAGGATAAATTAATTGAGGCTATTTAGCTTAATGACGTGAATGCGAGCATACATTTTCTGTAACTATAACTTGGGTTTAGTTTTGGTATGGTATTCTATAGTGCTAGTACCCTAGCAGTTTACGAGATTGATTGAATCGTGTTAGTTAGTTACCTTCTTGAGTAAACTCATTGCAATAGTTTGCATTTTGCATCAATTTTTTTGCAATATTATACACTTTTGTTTCTAATTCGAAACTAAGAACATTTTCCATAAATGGCAGCAGCAAAGGTTGGTCATACAACTAACTTTCGTGTTTATAAGAAACTAGATCTAGGTATTAAGGTTTACGTTCAAAACAGAGAGGAATGGAACACGAATAGCTAGTAGAAACTTAAGATTGAGGATTGAATTCTTTTGGGGACCTTTTTAAGGGGTTTACTTTAATTTTTTAAAGGACTCATTAAAGGAGTTCCTAGACTCGAATCAATACACAGAAGTCAACATTAGAAACTATGAAATCGTCTTTGGCAAGGAGTTTATCTGCACTGGAGGAAAGGATGTGACAACGTATTTGACAAAAAGTCTAAATCTCAATAAAGGGGATTATGTCTTGGATTTTGGATGTGGAGTTGGTGGATCTGCATGCTACATGGCGAGTAGTTATGGCTGTAAGGTTTTGGGAATTGATGTTTCCGGTAACATGATAAAGCAAGCTGAGGCTTATCGTGATGAGTCTAACGACTCTGGGGTAAAACATGTACGTTTTTTGGGGATAAAATACACCCAAAATATTACTTTCGTATAGAAATACAATGAGATTTAACGTAAACTGGGGTTAGATTGAATACCGGGTTTGTGATGGAACTCAAGAGGACTTTCCTGAAAACACTTTTGATTGCATTTACAGTAGAGAAGTCATAATTCACGTTGAAGACAAAGGAACGCTGTTCAAGAAGTTTTTTGTATGTTTTTCTCATGATTCGGCCATGCAATATTTATTTGCATTTAATTACTATTCTGGTAAAATTGTATTTAAGAAATGGTTGAAGCCAAACGGAAAGATATTAATCAGTGACTACTGCTTGGGAGATAAGGAAACTTTCACTGATGAGTTTCTGGCTTATATTGGTGTAAGGAAATACTGTATGCAAACACTGGTGGACTACCGTACATATTTAGAACAGGTTTCAAAACCACAGTACTTTAATAATTTCCCATTTTGACTTTTTTACTACTAATAGTAGAATGCAAGTTTAAAATGCGGACGTACTTTTTAGGCCGGATTTCGAGAGGTGAAAGCCGAAGACAAAAGTGAGGAATGCATACGACTTTTGAAGATCGATGCAATATTTCTATACAAAAACAAATCCGAAATTTTGGCAAAACTAACTCGTGTCGAGTACGATAACTTGGTTTCAGCTTGGGATCGAAAATTGAAGCGCAATGAATGCCGAGATGAGATGTGGTGTCTTTACACAGCTACTAAATAATTTAAGAAATAAAGGGGAAACTTCCAAAGTAATTGCTGCATATATATTTATTAAGTAGGGATTTTTTGTAGTACACATAATTAATTGTTACAAATTAAATTCTAAAAAGGGCGTTTAATCATCAATAAAATAAAGACATTTAAAAAACCATTTAAAAGACCGAAGAAGCATGTGAAGAATGTATATTTGGGCAAGACTCTACAGTCACAGTGAGTCGGACTCGTAGTACCCTTTCAAGTGACTGAAGTGCATAGTCTTTTGTTTATTAATTATCTAGAAATCTATATTCCTTTTCTCCTCCTCGAGAATTACCAAAAATTGGCATAACGAATCGTTACGTTTTTGTAAGAAATTAATTGTGATTTGGTATTCCTTTCACTAATTGCCATAATAAGAAATGCCTGTATTGAGTAGCTTTATTTTGGAATTATGTTGGAGGACATATCTTTATTTTGTAATCTTTATTTTGGAAGTAATCTGGAAATATTTTTATCCTTATTTTGTGAGGATTCAGGTAATATTTTTTATCGTGGAATGCATATTATTTTATTACTGTAGGCGCAAAAACAGTTGGCAGTTCCCTTAGATTTTCAATTTTGGAAAATCGCCGAAAAAGGGCTTGTGACCGTTAAATTTTTTACTGTAGTAACCATGCATGTATGTCTGA